>PVJH01008428.1:44678-84210 GCA_004026705.1 Nesogale talazaci
TGGTCCCGCACGTATGCTAATGGGGCATACAGGAGCAAAGCAGGGACCACCTAAAACAACCAATCACAAAGCTACAATATAGTCTAATGGACTAGAAGTTACAACATGTAAGCACTATAAAACAATACAAAGGTATAATAACTAAAATGTAACACAAAGCAAGCAAGCTTATACAAAAGGGTAAAATATAAACTAAACAAATGCCAGGAACGGATACAGAAAAAGGCTGGGTGTGTCCCAGCAAGAGATAGGTGTCCTTTGTGCATCTGGTGGTCTTTAACAAAGCCCTGGGGCGGTAGGGACTGTTTGCAGAGCAAACAATGACCTCTGAATCTGGCTCTCCACAGTTATGAAATAGCAATGAAAATAATTTTATGGCTTTTTTTGTGTGTGGGAGGGTGGCTTACCACAACATGAGGAACTGTGTTAAATGGTCACGGCATTAGGAAGGTTGAGAAGTGCTGGTTTAAGATATGCTGAATGTGTGCTCCCATTTTGGTTTTCTAACTCAAGGCCTTTGCACATTTCATTATAATATTTCACTTTGGTCTTCTTGAGGTGTCCTTTGGAATTTTCTGCTAAGCTCTTTGACTTCATAATTTCATCCACTTGCCGTAAGTACTCCACAATTAGAGCAAGTTTCAGAGTCCCCTTACATCCACGTGGATTTTGTCTCTGTTTTCTGTCTTTTTAATGACTTCTTGGTTTCTTCATGTGTGATCGTCTTGCGTATTGGGTATAGTTTGAGATGCTTGATGCGTATATCTCTCTCCATTTCGTTATTTTACATGAAGTGATATAAGATTGTTTCCTAGAAGAGCATTTCCCTGAGACACTAATAAGGCAGAGGTTTTGAAAATAGGTTCTGTTGAATCTTGTCTCTATTTGAGAGAAGATTGAATTGTCAAATAGTTCTCTGGCAACTTATAGTAAAATATGGATGTTTTGAAAATCATCACATTTTATATGTACTTTTCAGATATTTTAGTATATGTGCTGCCGAAGCGAGCACTTTTCAGATATTTTAAATCACTTTCTTTTTTTTTAAATTTTAAATCATTTTGATAGAGTTTGAAAGTTTTAAAATGGTGATCAAGAAGAGAAAAGAGCACTGAGGGAGGAGAATATTTCAAAACAAAACTTTCAGCTTTCTTGAATAATCCATTTATTTACACACATCAAATTAAGTCCTCTGTTAACAACTCTTGCCTATGGCTCTGATCACAGGGTCGACAGTGCAAAATCACCTGCTGCTCTGTGGGAGAACGACTGGACCCTGGGAAACAGTTACTGTCCCGGAAACTCAGGAGTTCTCCATGACTCATCATTGAGCTGATGGCGGGGAGTTTGGTTTCTCAGCATACAATTCAGTGACATTGCTTGCATTTCTCACAGTCATTCATTTCCATTAATCTGACTTTCTTGCCCACACCTTTCTTCTCTTTGCCTTAGGGGACATTTTGACTGTTCCATCTTATATAGATTATTATTTAAAGAGAGCACAGTACTTATGAGTAATATTTATTTTATGAGTCAGTTTTTTATTAGCTAAAAGTTGACCTCTAGGAGTACGTTTAGTTCCAGAGTTAAACGTTATCTCGGGGCAGTGGTCTAGGAGATCCTTTAGTCTGTATTGGTCCAATTAGTGTCCCTCCCTCCACTCCCCGCAATATACACTTTGTTTCTTTAGGAATTAGAGATTTCATATATGTTTTTATCTTATTCTATCCAGAATCATCTGTTCTGTCCCTGCTCGGAACACGTATCTGTTAATGGTAGCTGGGTACCATGTAGTTCATCTGATTGGATAGATGATGTCATATTACTCTGAACTGTTCATTCCTGTTGACTAATTTCTTCTTTGAGTCCTTTTTTTCCCTTTTCTCTCTTAGCTCCAGATGAACATAGCGTCATAGATATAGATGACCATTGCAAACTTTTTAAGACCTCAGATGCTTCTCACCAAACTGCGGTACTAGAATAATATCTTTATAGACTGTGCTATTCTCCTTGATCAGATTGTCCCCTGAAACTATAGTTGTAAGCCTTTAAACTCAGTAAGCCAAGCACACGGTTATGTCCCTGTGTTAGTCCAGGTAGACTAGAGGCACAAATCCATAGACACACATATGTATATAAGGGAGAGGTTTATATATAAGAACAATTAAGCATTGAGAAAAATATCCAAGGCCATAAGTCTGATATTAGCCCATGTATCCCACAGCAATCTATAATATCTTCTCCAGACTCACGAAACACTTGCAATGATGCCGAATGCAGGGAAATCACAGGCCAGTGGGTGCAAAGTCAGTGGTGGTAGAAGCACCTTAGTGCTGGGAGAAGTCTCCACGTGGCTTCTCTCGGTCCATGTTTCTGGCCGCATATGGGTAGGTCCATATGGCTTCTCCTCAGGGATGTCTTGGAGGGAGCCAGCCTTGTCAGTTGTGTGTCTCCAAGGGAGTGAGCATCTCCTGCTTTCAGGAAGGAATTACCTCATTTTCCAGAATTCTCTGGTGAAGGCCATGCTCACCCAGAGATTTCTTTGGCTAGCTCCAGATTGACAGGCTAGACTCCACCCCTCCACTTTTAATCCTCCAACTGACAACAGATTAGGTGACTGTCACAGTCCCTATTCACTTTACTATATTTCTTAATATGTGTGCCGGTTGCTGTGAGTCAGAATTGATTCTCCTGTAACGGGTTTCAGACGCACCTGTACATGCCGTGAAGCTGGTGCTGAGACAGTATCGGCCCTATTGCTACGCAAGGGAGGAGGGAGAATTCAACGTCACCCAAACTCAAGGCCAGGGGTTGTAAGGCAGAGGTCAGACATGCCTCCACACACTGTCCTCTTTTTACTATATGCTGGCACCTACCATGTTTCCCACGACACTTAACTTTTCTGCTCCATTACATAGTACATGACCCAGACAGTAATTACAATTAAGGCAGTTTAAGCGAAGTTAAAAAGTTGCCATAAGTTACTATAAGCCAAGATCAGAAACCATTAAAAATCTAGTCATTGGTCCACAGCAGTACCTCTCCTCAACCAACTGCCATGTCTCTCTTTGGTCCTTAGCCTCTTAGTCATGTGATCTCATGGCCTGTGCCTCTGTGGGCTGAAAAGCCTGCCTGCTGTTCTCCCTCACCATCTCATGTTCTCCTCCTTGCTTTTCTGTTGCTTCCTGTTCTTTTCTCTTGTTCCCGTTCCAAGCCACCGGTCTTGGAATGATATGACATGGCGTCTGTTGCCTCCTCTATTCCAGGCAAGAATTTTCTGTAGATGCCACTGGTCACTCTTCTTTCTAGATGATCGAGGAATTAACTCTTCTTGCTTCTGGGATCGTTGTCTTATAGCCCAGGGAATGGCAACCGAACCAGGCAGTCCCCTCTGAGCTAATGTTTCACATGCTCTGTTTGCATAAGTGTACCCGTCATTTGGTGAGATGTACAGAGACCTGGAAAGAAGAGCCATATTAAGAAATCCCATTTCATACCTCAACCCCCATCTACTCACGTCCATCTTCCTTAACACATATAGATGCTTGCATCTCTACTCTTAATTGTAATCTGGGTTAATCCAAGATGACAAATTCATAAACAGTCATACGTGTGAAAGAAAGATCTTTATATAAAAGAGCAATTGTATATGAGAAAACATTCCAGTTTAGTTCAGATCAAGCCCGTAAGTCCAATATTAGCCCATATGTCTGATACTAGTCCGTATATTTCTCTTTAGACTCATGCAGCATATGCAATGATGCTGAATGCAGGAAGATCATAGGCCAGTGGTTAGAAGGGCTTGTGGATCCAGTGGCAGTGGAAGCATCTCAATGCTGGTGCAGGTCTCCCACGTGTCTCCTCCAGCTTTCTGAGTGTCTTGACAGCAGAAAAGGGAAGGCAGAGACCGTGTCTGGCCTCCGGTGAACTGTTTATCTCCATTGGCCTCCAAATGAGGTCATCAGGCTGCGACCGCAGGCTAGACTCCATCCCTTTTAACTGCTACATAATAATACACACATTTTGGGTTATTACTGTTGCTGTTAAACTGTATAATATAGCAATTGCCAAAATTTTTCCTTATTTTTACGTACTTTTAAAATGTCATTATTTTCCATGGACTAGATGTGTAGACTTCATATTGAGTTTTATCTTTCCTATCATCAAAAAGATAATGTGTTTGCTATCTGGAAAGTGATTATCTTTTCCTTTCCTCATCTCTGATAAATTTCAAAGAACATGATGTCCAGATACATCCATGTTAAAATGTTTTGAAAGCTCATCATTATTTTTTTTAACTGCAGAGTATTCATTCCATTTTTTGGGGGGCATACTGCTGTCCGGTGGTGGGAGTAGGTGGCCCAGCCCCGCTGCTGGAATTGAACCTCCGTCCCAGTGGGCCGCAGTCCCGCGCACAACCACTACGCCACCGGGGCTCAGCCCTCATTCCATTTTATATATGAACCACAATTTATTTAGCCATCCATTAATAGGTCCTTAGGTATTTCCATCTTTTTCTGTTGTGAAAATACTTCAATAAACATAATTTGCCAATGTCTATTCAGATTACTGTTGTTAGATCTCTCGGGTTTATAGCAGATATTTCTATTTCCAGCTTTTAGTTTTAGCATTTGGAGTAAGTGCCATACCATTTTCAGGGTCGCTGTACCATTTTGCAACTCTACCAGTGTTGAAGACAGTGATTCTCAACCTTCCTAAGACTAAACCTTTAATACTGTTCCTCATGTTGTGACCCCCAACCATAAAATTATTATTTTTTATACCTGTCTCTTTCATTGGACACATTCTCAAGGGCTCGGACGGGGGTGGGGTGAGGGTGGGGGCAATGCAAGTGGCCAGAAAAGCAGGAAGCACCCTGTGTCCGCAGCTTTCTCTGTGGGACTTCCGTAACTGCTGCTGTTTGAACTCCTTGTAGCATAGGCAGTAGCAGAAAACCACATAGGACTACAATACCTTGGACACACCGACGACACTGCCCTTGTTGACGTCCTTGTTACAGATGGATCGTAACCTCTCGGAAAGGCGCCCACAGTGCCCGTCGTTGGGGTGAAGTCCCGCATCAGCACCCAGATGCACCCAGCCTGGCAGCTCCAAGAGTTTGACGCCCAGGAGGCGCTCCTCCTTTCGGGCATGGCAGAGGCCATCCTTTGAGTCCTGGGTTCATAAAACTACTTTAATTGCTACTTCATCAGTATAATTTTGCTACTGTTAAGAAACAAGTGGACGTGGAGTCGGGGGGCTGAGGGAGGAGAGAAAGAATCAAGCCACCTCTGTGAAAGGGTCCTTCGACCGCCCAAAGGGGTCCTGCCGACAGGTTGTGAACCTCTGGCTTAAGAGTTTTCTACTCCATCTACAACCTTGCCAGTCTATATTACTTTATGTTTTTTTGTTTTTCAAAATCAGTGCCGTGTTTTTGAGGTGCCCGGATGGTATCTCAATGGTTAATTACACCATCAGCAGTTCGAGATCACCAGCTGTTGCGTGGCAGAGACTAGACAGACCTTCTGCTCCCATAAAGCGCTGTGGTGTAGGAAGCCCACGGGGCTGTTCTTCCCTGTCCTGGAAGGTCACTGTAAGCTGGGATTGACTTGATGGCAATGAGTTTGTTTCTGCTGTTCATTAGCTTTGGTCCTGAGCAACTGTTCATGTGGTTTGTTAGCTGCCCTTTTTGATGAAGTGTCTGTGCATGTCCTCTGCTCATTTTTAATTGTACTGTCTCAGTTATCTCTCGGAAACTTCATAATTTTAGGTTTAACATTTGGATATTTTATCCATTTTGAGTTAAATGTTTATTGGCATCTTCCAATAAGATTGTGGTAGTGTAAGCAGTGAAGATATTATTGATGGAATTTATCTGATTTTAAAACTGCCAGCCTACAGTCAGCCTGGAAGTGTATATTGACATCCATTCCACTATCTCTCTGGTCAGGTGTGAGGATGTGAAATGATTCGTTGGAGTGCAAGCAGTTGGGAGGATGAGGCAGTGATCAGGACGATGTAAGACTTGAGGTCAGAAGAAAGCCATCGTTAAAAATAAGTTAGATAAGTACTGCAAAGTCTGCCTTAATATTTATGTGTATTTGATATAGGCCAGGTTCTTTTAGTTATCTTTTAAAATAGAAATTTCTGTTCTCAAAGAACACTCTTAAAGTTCTCTGTATGTTGCTCCAACACCACGAGGATCTCTGTGTCCTCCTTGTTGATATTAATTCCTGTGGTTTGCTCAGTGCTCTCTTCCCCCAAGCCGCCTCCTCCACTGAAGTCCCTCCAGAACCATCCGTTCTATTGTTTTCTCCTCAGGCTTGCTTCCCATGCATATCTCATATAAGTAGGCAAAACAACAATGGTGGAGACAAAACAATAAGAAAGCAAAAGGTTGAATACAAAGAGGGGGAAAAAATAGCCAAAAAAAGGTCATTGTGATAGTTTTTTAATGTATATAGTTAAACAAGACTACTAATCTACTTTTAACTTTTTGATAGGTAATAAAACTTAATGATTAAAAATTAATAGATATGAAGATATCATTTGAAACTCACTTTTCACATTTGAGTATCAATAAGAAAGGTATTGCTACTAGCTTCATACAGACATAAATAAATTCTAAATAAAACGTGTTTGGACGTATCTCTGCAATCAGTGGCTGACTGACGACAATGAAGACAAGTTCTCTCAGTATACACTTGTCGTTGTCTCTGTGGGGCGCCTTAAAAATTTATTAAAAGCAATTGTTCCCTAGGTCATCTACTGGGCTAATTTAAATCTAAGAGAGGTCAGCTCAGAAAGTAATGGCCGCTGTGTTTTGAATTTGCAAAAGATGATCATGATTGATTTTCTTGAAGGACACAGATGATCACAGGCCTATTAGGATCACAGGCCTGTAAGTTTGAAGGAAATGGAAAACTGTATTGGTGAGGAAAAGGCCAGGAAATGTGCATGTTTCCTTCATGCTGATGCGCCTGCTCAGTTATTCAAGGGTAGCAAGGGCTGTCCTAGGGAATTTCTCTGGGAAATCTCCCATCCATGCTACACCATCCACCCTACAGTCCTGATCATGTCGCTGAGACAGTTTTTGATTCCCCACCTCCAAGAATATGTGAGTGGAACACTACACGTATTTGAGTCCCACCACACTGCCTTTTTGGCGTGGGTTAAGTCTAAGAGTGCACAATTCTTTGGGGAAGTGTCAGAGAACTGGCAACACTTCCCTCAGAAGTGTACAGACCTAACTGTAGTGTCTGTCAAGAAACAGTAACTTCATGCTTTGAAATGTTGGTTTAATATAAGTTTCTGTCATTTTGTAGCAGTATTTTTTTGGATTGCCCTTGTAAAAGTGACACTGTGCCCCAAATTGTTCAATTTTTACTGACATTTTCTTTTTCATTCTTTTTGTGGTTATAGAAAGGATATGTAAATGTTGAAGGAATCTAAATTTTGTAACTATTTTAGGTAATTACTTTGGAACATAGAGTAAAAATACACAATCTAATTTGGGCGTATTTGATTTATTCAAACCTGGTTTAAAATGTGAACGGCATTGGAGGGGGGCAAGAGTTGACAAACTTTTTCAGTAAAACACTAGCTATATGTTTAATACTTAGGCTTTGTTTCTCTTCTGAGGTTTTTTTTTCTTTTTTTTTTGGCATCACTGCCCTCTGGTGGGAATGGGAGGCCCAGCTTTGCTTCTGGAGAGCTGCTGCTGCTGGATTTGAACCGCCAAGCCATTGGGCCGCAGTCCCGCACTCAACCACCACGCCACCTGGGCTCAGCCCCTGGTTTTTGTTTTTAAAGATTTAACTCTTTCATTGCAGCTTGAAAATAGCCACAGGCAATATGGAAATAAATAAAATGACTTGTGTTCTTGTAAATTTTATTTGTAAAATCAGCAGTCCAGATTTGAACCACAGATTCTAGTATTATATGAAACTATAGGCTGAGCCCCGGTGGCGTAGTGGTTGTGCGCGGGACTGCGGCCCACTGGGATGGAGGTTCAATTCCCGCTCACAGGAGCAAAGGCTGGGTCTCCTACTCCCACCACCAGGGCAGTGATGCCTAAGAAAAGAAAAGAAAAGAAACTATAGAGGGGCTGAGCTCCGGTGGCATAGTGGTTGTGTGCAGGACTGCGGCCCACAGGGTTGGCAGCTCAAATCCAGCAGCAGTTCTCCAGGAGCAAGGCTGGCCCTTCTACTCCCACCAGGGGGCAGTGATGCCCACCAAAAAAAAAAAAAAGAAAAAATATGAGAAAACTGCGACCTCATTTATTAGCTGATTATGTAGCCTTGAATAAGTTTAAATTAGGGTTTTAGTTAAAGTATAGAGATACTCAAGGTCATATTGATAAGTGCTTTTGAAATTCTGTGGAATTTCAGGAATATTTGGTGGAACTACAGTATAATATGGTGATGCCCAGGACCCACTTGCAGGAGTGTTAGCTCACCTATCTAATTGTTAGACTATTGTGCAACCATCAAAAAGGATATTTTGAAGCTATTTTATACCATAGGACCCCAGCAACTGGTTCATGGGAGAAAAAATGAGGTAGTATGTTTCTATATAGATTTATAACTTTGGAAATAGAAAAATTAAAAAGTCACAGTCAATCCTGAAAATAAAAAGAAGGTAATGAGTAGTTTCAGTGCTGTGGCAAGCGCTCTATCCTCAGACAGCTAGAAATATTACAAATATGAAATTTAGGTACAGTATTTTTCTATTTCACTAGCGTTCTGTTTTGTTTTTTCACTTATTACCTCCACAGTTCAATACTTTGTTAATTTCATTAGCTATATGAGACTAAAGAGTTGTAAATTTGGGGCATGAATGTGTCCACTTAATCTCTCTCAGCATTTTTTAGTTTTCACTATTTGTGTCACATCAGTAAATTTAAAATACAATAAAATACTCAAATACAAATTTTTAGACAGACTATAGTCTACAGACAAGTTCTGAGGCTTTTCAAACAGAGCTGTTGCTATTTCATTATGTGATTTCTAAAGAAGTTCCCAGCTGGTTCAGTTCACTGTTCAGGGCTTTTTTTTTTTTTTTGTATCAAAGGTCACCAAGGAGTTTCAGTAAGAAACTCCTTATGTGTATGTTTGGAAGTTAATAATTCCACAAATTCCAAACCTTCCCCAGTTATGACTGTTAACCACTCAAAGCATCAGCAGCAGTACTTGAGTAGTGGCTCTCTGGGTAATTTTTACTTTTTATTCCTATACTTCTATTTTCTAATGAAGATGATATATTTAATTTTTCTCTTGCTTATGTAATGAATTTCATAATTTGAGGAAGAGTATATAATAATAAGCCCTGACATTTAATTTATCAGTCTTCTAATTTATCAGGCATTAGGCTGGTAACTGCATCGTCAGCGGCTCAAATAGATGACGATAGATTTCTAATCAGAAAGATGTAGAGTTAATATTTGATTAACTGTATGCTAAATTCCGATTCCTGGGGGGCACAGGATTAGGATTCCTGGGGCCACAGGTATCAGGCTGCAGGGTTTTTTTTAATCCACTGACTGCCGTAGGGGAGAACGACAGGGATAGTCGCTTTCTGTCAAGATTTTCAGCCTTGGACACACTAGGGACATTTCCACTCTGTTCTGTCGGGTCTGTGAGTGGCAAGCAACTCAATGGCAGTGAGGTTTTGTTTGTTAGCTTATGTGCTAAGTGCCTTCCTTAAGTAAGCCTGATTTTCTGTAAATTGATTTATCATGCTTATGGTGGGAAGATGGATGGTACTACTAAATGCTCAAGTTAATAGAACATATGCATAGGAGTTATAACTTTATAGGAAAATAATTTACTTCATATTTCATGTAGAGTAATTTTATGCATTGTCAGTTTTGTTCATGCAACTTAAATGAGTTGTGGAGAAAAATAATCTACTCATTCATCAGTTAGAATAACTTTGTAGTCTCATTCTTTAGACATAGACAAGTGGGAAGGAATGTGATCTTGTACGCTTTTCAGTTCACATTTAAAGACAAATGGGAATGAGCAAATCTCGGCTCCTTAAGCTATATATAATTAGAAAAATGCTGTAACTACTCTTACAATAATGGCTGGTCCTGTAATATTACTATTGGCATGTGTATAATTTTGTTTATTTTCACTAAAAGAGAACACAGAGACAGGAAATTTGAAACCCGGTTGTGATAACCAGACTAGTTCCTTCCTATGCACAATGCTTTATTCTATTAAAAGGAAACAGGCATCTTTATACCACTTTCAGTATGTCTCATTCTGAATACCAATGGTGTATCCCCAAAAGGCACACCAGACAAGGTGTTAGTAAAATTGAACCGAATATAAATATGTCATAGATGTTCTTCATCATCTGATTTATACACACACACATATCTATATATTTACATGCAGAGACTTCTGAAGTCTCAATGAAAACCTTTTTATCTTTCCTGTTAATGTTACGCTGCCTCATGCAAAGGGCAAGTATACTTGGATCCAAGATCATCTGAGCCCGAAGGGGCCAACGTGTGTCTCAGATGACTGCTGAGACAAGGCAGAATAGTTTTCAGTCTTTACATGAGGATCAGAAACGGAATCCATAATTAAATTTGACCAATGGATAATGTATCTTTCAAAAAAATCATTTAATTGAGGCTCTGATAAAGGATAATGTATCTTTTGTATTGCAGACTCTTTTTCTAAAAATTATGAACTGAGCTGATTTTGATGAGGAAGAGAAGTTGGAAGGGCTCAAAAAGGGAAGCTAAGAACCTTGGAAAACACACTGCAATTATAAGTAACACTAATCCTTTGTAGAACTCGTGTGTATTTATTAGATGGACTTGCTTCCTGCACTTTGAAATAAAAGTAGAATCTTTGTTTTTCTTTCTTGGGATTGGGATCTAGCAGGAGATGCAGGACTTTCTTCTGGAATCTGTTTTTTCCATTTGGGATTAGAGGTTTTATTGTATAGCTAAGATTTAGAAAGGCTGAATGAAAACCTTCAGATGTGAAGGTATTTGATGGATGGCCTCCAAAGACCCAAACTCGTTACCACTGAGTCAATTGTGATTGATAGCAAACCTGTACGCCAGGGTAGGACTATTCCTGAGGCTTCCTGAGGCTGCACATCTTGAGGTTAGCAACCCAGGGGGTAACCCCCTACACCACCAGGAATCCTTATGACTGTAAGTCTTTATGGGAGAAAACAAGCTTCATTGTTCACCTGTGGTTTTGAACTTCTGACCTTCTGGTTAACAGCTCAAAGGGAAACCATTATGCCTCCAGGGCTCCTGGTTTCTAAACAGTTTCAGTTGATAACATTTTAGGATAAACCGCTTAAAGAGATGCTAGATTTTTGACCATCTAGAATAATCTTTCCCAACCTAGCCCTTCCTATGGTCCTCTACCTCAACCTAACCTAAGCGAACCTTCCTTATTCATACTTTACCTGGTAGGAAGCCTTTGTGACTGGTTTTGGGAGTTAGAGTTCTAAGCATCAGTACTGCAGTTCTGGATGGAGTAAATCCAAAATAGCTGTGATGTGTAAGGAGCCCTTTCTCCTTGCCCGTTCTTGTTGGCTTTCTGGATAAAGTTGAATCTCTCTAGGTTCTCAAAGTGTTCTAAAGGTCAACATAGAATTATTGAATGGAATAAAACAAATGGCTTTTTCTCTTCCACTAGTGCTTTTTAATCTCATTTCAAAGTATTTATCTTGTAGACAAACTTAGAAAATACAGATAAAATAAAGCCAGCTGCAATTCATAACTCAGAAATTGTTTTTGTGTGTTTTCTAGTCCAATTTTGACTCCTCGTGACTCTATAGGGCTGAGTAGCGCTTCCCCCACAGGTAAAGGGGCCAGACTTTAACATCGGTAAAGCAGGACACCATTGACCAGGGCTGGGGGGTGGGGGTGGGGTTCTTGATTAAAAATTTGGTCTACAGCAAAAATAGTATTGTAATATATTTACTTATTAAATAAATTAAAGTTGTGGGATGCAGGACCAATTGTTAAAAATCGGGATGTCTGGTCAGTAGGGTACTAGGGTGTAATTTTTATAGGAGCAGATTGCCTGCCTTTCCCTCCCACATGGGAGTGGCACGGATGTTGAAACCTACAATCATGGGGCAGCCGGGAACTCAACCATTGTGCCACCTGGGCTTGATCAGTAATAATTCTGAAGGCTTATACATGATCTTTGCTTTTTCAGCATTTGTGTATGCGTAACTGCAATGGTATGTGTATGCTTTTAAATTTTCATATGTTTGTGGTATGTATCTGAATATTCTTACTACCTTTTAGGCATGTAGAGTTTCTTGTTTTGATATAAAATGGACATTAAAATGAGCATCTCTTTTTTAATTCTGTGATGCTGTCCAAGACCACTTTAAGAAAATAATGCTTTAAACTTGTAACTGTCATGGGGATGGGGTGGGAGGACAGGGGCAGGGAAAAGAGGCGCTGAGATCAGTGGCTCATGTAGAAAGTAAATGTTTGGAAAATATTGATGGCAGCATATGTACAAATATGCTTAATACAATTTATGTGTAGAATATTTATAAGAGCTGTAAGAGCTACAAATAAAACGATTAAAAATAAATATAAAACTTGTAACTGTTCACGTTTGGAGTTTATACAATAAATATCTGAGCACCTGTGTTCATGAACTGCTCTATTTAGTAAGTTAGAAGCCCATTTATTTAATTATGCTTATTTAAAAGTGATAATATGTATAAATTTTTTAGGTAATTAAAAAATTTCAAAATTTATATTAGAAATATTATTTTTGAAGCAAAATGATTGATTAGAAAATGGAAGATAAAAGGATAATATTAACTTTTAAAATATGTACTATGGGCTAATTCTTAGCTTTGTGCCGATAGAAGATTCTTTTTTTTTTTAAGGCATCACTGCCCCCAGGTCGTGGGAGTAGGAGAGAAGATTCTTAAAATAAGTAAATAATGCAGATGTATTTTTTCGATTCTAATCCTACAACTAACTTTTTTACCACCTAGAATTTCTGTGATATCTTTCATCATCCTATGAATGTTAATCATAGAATTGTCATTCAAGCCCGTAAGGAGAGGAATACTTGTATGAGTGAATGGCTGTGTCCCAGGCCTTTGAGCCTGCTTCATCAGCATGATGACAGTAACTGAGTTACTGACTTGCTATCTCAGCATAGTGTTCTGTTGAAGAATTTTGTTTGCTTCACTGGTCAACAAGGACGAACATATCTGGAGGAATACTTTTAGCGCACAATAGTAAGCTTTCATTAATAAACAATTGTGTTCAGAAGCTACCCCTTCATGTTTTTATCTTTTTAAAATTTATTTTATTTTATTTTATTTATTTATTTATTTTTTGGGGGGGCATCACTGATCTCCGGTGGTGGGAAAAGGAGGTCCAACCCCACTGCTGGAATTGAACCTCTGTCCCAGTGGGCTGCAGTCCCGCGCACAACCACCACACCACCGGGGCTCAGCTGTTTTTATCTTTCAAAAGCAATATTCTGTGGACTTGTAGTTACTGAGAAAATGAGCAGCAGACTTTGAATTAGGGTTCGAGAAGAACTCTTCCATTTGTTTCTGGACTTTTAGTTAACAAACCTTTCCGGCCCCTTGCTCTTACGGGCACTTTAGTTTTGTGGGAAAGACAGCAGAGGGCTGAGCCCCGGTGGCGCAGTGGTTGTGTGTGGGACTGCGGCCCACAGGGTTGGCGGTTCAAATCCAGCAGCAGCTCTCTAGGAGCAAGGCTCGGCTTTCTACTCACACCAGGGCAGTGAACCACCCCCCCCCCCCCAAAAAAAAAAAAAGCAAAAAACAAAACAAAATAAAAGCAGAATCACAGGCCACTATAATAAAAAGTCATGGGGCGGTAGCAGAGGTGAGTGCACATTCTGTAGATCTGTAGTAAACCTGTGAAGTAGCCACTAGCCATGTGTGCTTATTGAGATTAAAGAACTGAATTTTTAATTGCATTTAACTCCAAACTTATAAGAATGTATGGGAGCCTGTGGGTCTGTAGTTGTACTTTTGAAAATAATGTAAATTTCATAAAATCTCAACATGGGCCAAATAATTTATTTAGAAAAAAAATTGTTGTTAATTAGATGATTTACAGAACAGATGATCACTTTCTTTTTCCTTTTTTTTTTTTTTTTTTTTGGTGGGGGGGTATCACTGTCCTCTGGTGGTTGTGGGAGCGACCCAGCCTTGCTTCTAGAGATCTGCTGCTGGATTTGAACTATCAAGCCAGTGGGCCGCAGTCCCGCACTCAACCACTACGCCACCAGGGGTTCAGCCCTGCAGATGATCACTTTGACAGCCAGCATTTCATACAATTTGTTTAAACTTATCCAGTTTAAACTTACCCTTCAGTTTACCACCACTTAGTCTACTTCCTCCCTGGATTTCTTGTTTCCTTTTCTCCCAATCCCCTGTACTTTGTCCTTGGGTAGATGCTGCCCTTTTTATCTTGGGAATTTAATTGGACAAAGTAAAGAAATGAAGGTGGCAGACTAATAATTTAATCTAAGGTAGTCGGGTTGGGGTAGGAGAGACAGGAACACTCATATGAGCTGAGAGAATTTGTAACCCCTGTAATGCACCAAATGATTTGTGATTGAGTTCCTTATGATGCCATTTGGTGGCTATCGTGGCTCGCGTGGGAGGGGCAGCGTGTTACAGGAATAGATTAAAGTAGGGAACCTATATAGTTTAAGGGAGCTGGAGTATCCTTCCTAATGGGTGTTTCAAAATACTTTTGTACTTCAGGTGATATTTGAAAAAGTGATTGTGGTTTTATTGAGGGAAAGGAGTTAAGAAAGATTCCCCTAGGAGATGCATGCTTGAAAAAGGGAATAGGGAATTTTAGTGTGTTAGTTGCATGATCACTTCTTCATTGTGTAATTTCTATGCAGGAGCATATCGAGTACTTAAGTGTGGAGTGCTGTATAGATACCTAAGATGGTAAACTACACCAGCATCCCTGCCTTAAAAATGATCATGTCCGAGAAGAAGGGGCAGGAAAGTAACCTTGAGATTGTGTAATAAGAGGGGGATTCAAAAAGTTCATGTGAAAATGGAATGAAATGACACACAGAATGTTTGAAGTTCCTCTGTGAGAGAGGCCTGTGTGGGAGGAGAGCATGCCTTGTGAGGGTGTAACAGGAAAGGTCACGGAAGGGGTTTTAGACATGATGGTGAAGAGAAATTCATCTTTTCCCCTTTTTTGGCAAATCTTTTGCCCTTGATAGACTTCCCGCCTGGACACCCCCATCACCTTTTGTGTCGTCTCCTTTTCACCGTGGTGTCTTGTCAACTCACATCTGCCCCCAGGCTGTGTGTACTCAGACACGCTGCAATGAGTACATTCGACTCAGAGCATCCTCTGTGGATAGAGACCAGTGACTGTAGTTAATGACATGGCATACTTGCACTGTTAACAGTTTTTAACCATTATTAGGAGTTGGTATGAAAGGACTTCGTTGGACTACTTCCTCATGTTCGGTTTTTTTTGTGAGATAAGCGTTTCTACCTTATGATTTTTCTACCTTACGATTCTGTGTCAGAGAATGGGTCAGAATAGTGCCAGCCTTAGGAGTGTGTGAATGGATTATTCAGGTTACCGACAGAGATAAAAGGAAGGGGAAAGGACACAAGTTTTAAGCAGGGGAGGGCCTGAAAAGGGCCCTCAGAATAAAATGTCAAGCACTGTGGTACTTGAGCAGCATTGAGTTTCAGTATTTAGAAAACCTGAAGGTAAAAAAAAAGATCATTTGTTTACCATGGAGGCAAATAAACATTTAAAATTTATCATAATAGGGCTGAGCCCTGGTGGCATAGTGGTTGTGCACGGGACTGCGGCCCACTGGGACGGAGGTTCAATTCCAGCAGTGGGGCTGGGCCTCCCACTCCCACCACCACCGGAGAGCAGTGATGGCCCCCCCCCCAAAACAAAACAAAACAAAACCCTTACCATAATAATGGATTCATTTAGCTATCAGTAATACTTCCGTCTCCCACTCATCTGTCAGTTTGTCCTCTGATGGTAGCTTGCATGTTGCTCTGATACTGGAAGCTGTGTCACTGGTGGTTTAAATTCCAACAGGGTCACTCAGTGGTAGCAGATTATTTACAGAGCTTCCAGACTAAGATAGGCTACAAAGAAAAGCCTGGTGATTGTCTTCTGAAAATGAGCTGATGAAAGGCCTATGGATCACAACAGACTATTGTCTGATAAATCCTGGAAGATGACACCCCCTGAGTGGGAAGACGCTGAAATTGCCAATGATTACAGTAATGGATGGAGCGGACGAATGGTTGAGGGCCAAGAGCGGTTCATTCTGCTGCCCATGGAGTGTGACCCAGTTGTTAGAACTGCTGCTTTCCCTTAAAGACCCAGTGAAATCTCGGACCCTTTCCTGGAGTACACGGTCTCTCTTCTCCCAGTGAAGCATTCCTTTTCTGGGTTCCTAACACAATCAATACATATTTCTCTCCCCAGCACTTAGCTCATGGCCTTGGAGTAGTTTTATTTTGCCTGTCTCTTTTCCTTACTAGCTAATTAGCTGTTGGTTTTATTCATGCACTCATTTATAATTGGTTTTATTTTATCATCTGCCTAGCTCATAATTGGTAAGATTTTAAAAAGTCTTTCGCCCAATTTTACTTCAGAATATGAGCAATCATCCAACACATACAGCTTAGTGACATTGATGACATTTTTCTAGTTGGACAGCCCTTCTCACCCTCCTTTTCTGAGTTGTTCCTCCTTCAGTAAACTCAAGGTCATTGCGCTCTAAGTAGTCTTTCTAGTTGCTGTTGTCAACTTCATCCCACAGAGACAGTTTTTAACAAACAGAACACCGAAAGTAAACTTTAATTTTTTTTAACTTTTTACATTTTTGTTATTTAAGCTAATGTAGTTGGTTTTAAGAAGCATTCTTAAATATTTAAGTTGAAATACTTTTAGTTTAAAATTTAAAGATTATATCAAGACAATAGCTGCAGAGGTTCAGTGAGCTCCAGAAAGTCTACCGATGCTGAAAGTTTGAAAGCCTAGTTTGCATTTTCCTTCTGGATTCTATTGTGGATCTTTGATCAGACTTTTGTAAGGGTGGCTCATCACCACCCGCAAAAGAGGCAGCTTGTTTAAGGAGACAATTAGGTACACATTCCATGTCCTCTTCCTGGCTCCCACTTTTGTTCCTCGCATATGCTAAGTGAACAGGGAGCACACGTGTCTTAGAGGGCTGCTTCCAATCTTTCAAGACAGACTTGAAGAAGCTGGGAGACAAAAAGAATTATCACTGTGTGTTCTCAGGCCATTTCACTGGGATGCTCTGTGAACTGAAGATTCTACATCTCCAATTCAGGGAACCATATCCCATGATTTGCTTGCGCATAAATAGCCTCTCTTGCTTCTCCTTTCTTTTTGTTATAATATGTACATACCATATTTTTCAGACTAAAAGACTCACCTGTCCATAAGACTCACCCAGTTTTTAGAGCAGGCAAGCAAAAAAAAAAAAATCCGAACCAAGTAGTACCAATATACTAAAATGTTTTGGGGTACCACCTTTGGACTATAAGATGCATCCTCATTTTGCCCCCACTTTTGGGGGGGTATACATCATATGGCTCAAAGATATGGTATATCCTAGCATTTGCCATTTTAGTAGCTTTCTTACACATATGTAGTGTATTGAAAGTGGTATTAATTAAACAAGTGGCTATTTAGCAGGGAAGCAACAAAACCCACATGGAAGAAGCACACCAGCCTGTGTGATCATGAGGTGACTATGCTATCAGCGTCATCAGAAGATCAAAAACACACAACCAAATCATTGTGAAGGGGCATAGATTTAGTGGCGACCCCAGACCCACTTGTAAGATAATTGGACTGTCCCTCTTAGGAGGACCTCCCAGACGGAATGAAAAATCCTAGGTGCGGTATAACACTGGTGAGCCACATAACTATCCTCTAGTTCTGGAATATTTCCTCCCTTTAATGTTACAGTTTTTATTTGTTTTATCTCATTAATCATGTTAGATTTGCATGTTCATTTGTGTATTTAAGACAGCTCGGTACATGAGATAGAACACCCTTCAGAAACAGTAACACCAGAGTAGAAGGAGAAAATGGGGAGCTGATAGCATTGATGATTGTATAACCCCACTTGATGGGATTGCACAGCAGAGTTGTATGTGAATGAATATATTGAATTGTGTAAGATATGGCCAAGAAACAGACTATTATAGGGGAAAAATAATAAAGGTTCCTGGGAGTGAGGGGATAGAGGGGAGCTGATATTAAGGAGTTTAAGAAGAAAGAAAATGTATTGAAACAGATTGTGGTAGCAGTTGTACAATGCTGCTTGATGTGATTGAACTATGGATATCTGTAAGAGCTCCCAATAAAATGATTAAAAAATTAAAGAACCTCACAGAAACAAGGAATTATTAAATAATTCTTAGCTAATAGGAATTTTACCATTCTCTAAAGTTTATTATTGAAACAGTTCTTGAACACATGTTAAAAGTAAAGATGATGAAAAAAACCAATATTCTCAGTATCGAAAAGTAAGTATACAGGTGAAAACTGACATTAGGTTTAGAGTTAACATCTTAAATAAAATGTTCCCCTACCTTTTATTTCTGTGGACATGGGAGGGATATTTTAGCCTATGTATAGATAAACTGGGACAGGCCAAGTCTTTTTTTAAATATAAAATTGGGTCATGTGCAGAGGTACTAGCCCCAATTCAGTTGTTAGTTAATGATAGATATAGCCTATAAAATTGACTTTGTTCTCCTTTTAGAGGTTTCTTTTATCTGAAAAGTGATTTTTGTATTTGCTGGAGAGATATCATGAGCAGGACTGTTTGTTCACTTTACCTGCATTGTACTTATGTAAGAATCAATTCTTCCAACAACTCTAAAACTCGATTTATCTGTTAGAAATAGTCTCAGCTCTTGTTTTTGCTCATTCTTGTATTTTAACTTTTCTTCCTTTGGTTTATGTAGAGTTAAATAGCAACTGGTAGTTGGATAAGAACCACTTTTCATATTTATGATTTTTATAATATATGAGCCAGTTGATCATAAGACAATTCAGGAAGACTTGAGTTATGGAAATGTCTTTGAACAATAAAACATACAGATAAGGCCACCCACTGACACCTAGTTGATTCTGGCTCCTAGCGGCTTTGTAAGAGACTGTTAACTCTTCACGTGAACAAACAGCTTCATTCCCCCCCACCCCCCCAAAATGGCAGATGGGTTTTTTTTTTGGCGGGGGGGGCATCACTGCTCTCTGGTGGTGGGAGTAGGAGGCCCAGCCCTACTGCTGGAATTGAACCTCCGTCCCAGTGGGCCGCAGTCCCGCGCACAACCACTATGCCACCGGGGCTCAGCCCGGCAGATGGGTTTTTACCACTTCTCTTGCACTTAACAGTACATCATTTAACATATACCACCACCTAACTATCATGAGGAATACTTAAAATATAGATTCTTGACCTCATACCTTGACCACTTTACACCCCACCCCTGTAATTCTGAATAGGGCCTGAGAATCTCATTTTTAATAAGCACCCCAAGTGATTCTGATCATAGAGGCCCGTTGGCATTCTTTGAGGAACAGAAAACTCGTGTGTATGATATTAATACTACTTATGCCACTAGGTTTTTGTCCAAGAGATGAGGCAAGTACCTATCTTGCCCCAAATTCTTGCCTCAAAATATAAGGTCAAAGATTTTTTTTTTGTTTGCTTGTTTTTTTGTTTTGGGCATCACTGCTCTCCGGTGGTGGGAGTAGGAGGCCCAGCCCCACTGCTGGAATTGAACCTCCGTCCCAGTGGACCGCATTCCCGCAGCACAACCACTATGCCACCAGGGCTCAGCCCAAGGTCAAAGATTTTAATAAATTTGGGAAATGAAGCACCTTCAGAGGAAACCAATGATTGCTTTAATTCTTTCTTCATACTTTAAACATTTTGAATTGAAATTTAGCAGTAGTTTTGTTTTTATGTAATTTAAAATTTTTTATTTTTCCAAAGAAATCATTAATCCTAGTTCTATTATTTGCACAGTTTCTTGGTCCCCATGAGTTGTAATTTGCCGATTCTTTCATATATTATTGGGTGTTTAGATTATTTCTGATTTACTTCTGATAAAGAGCAAAATGAAAATCTGTTTTCATTGTTTCCATGCCTACGTTTTTCTCCCCATTGTCTTGGGGCCCTAAAAGATGGCTCTGGGAGGGGACTGCCGCTTCTTGAAGCACCTGTGTATAGATACTCATAGGTACACGTGTGTATATTGCTTTTGCTGAGAATATACAAAGCAGAACATACAATAATTCAACCATTTCTGCGTATGCACTTTGTGCAACCCCTCTCACCCTTTAACATAAACTCATCTCCCGCAACTTTCATGGGAGCCTTTTTGTTGTTGTCAATTGAATCCTATATGATAGCGCTTAAAGAGGATATGCTCAAAGCCGACATGGCTAACGGACTATTTTACAAACTCTGGAAACATATGCAACCACTCGTTCAAGGGCTGCTCAGTGGTAGAGCGCATGCCAACCCCTCTGCCCCGTCCTTCACCAGCTCTGACACTGTTGTTTCAAAAACATTCATTTTTGTTGTGGTAGGCGTGGTGGTCCATAATTACTTAACCATTCATTGTTGTAGTTAATATATATTGTGTCTATCTGTAAACAATTTGTCTGGTATTTTATGTAAATATTTGTTATCTTCACATTTGGAATAATCAGTATCATGATGAACAAAGACCTGCCTGTTTTAAATGTTGCAGAGCAAAGATGTCACTTTGAGGTCTGAGGTGTGGCAGAGGCATAGTCCGTGACTTCATCTGTCTGTGAAAGCTGCACAATGAAAAGTGAAGAGTGGGGCTGAGCCCTGGTGGCGTAGTGGTTGTGCGCGGGACTGCGGCCCACTGGGATGGAGGTTCAATTCCCCCTCACAGGAGCAAAGGCTGGGCCTCCTACTCCCACCACCAGGGCAGTGATGCCGAAAAAAAAAAAAAAGAAAAAAAAGAAAAGTGAAGAGTGGAGACTAATTAATACATTTGAAATGTGGCTGTTTACTCAGAATACGGGTCCACCTGATTTGTGAATGTCTTCTGTTATTAAAGGACCCACAGTAGTTAAATCTGAATAGGATTTTTACTTACACACACACACGCACACACACACACACACACACAGAAGGGTGGAAGCACCCCCAACCCCAAGCTACATCCAGCCTCTTGACAAAATTTTTACTTTGTCTTTGAACACTGAATGTTAGTGTTATTTGCATTTTAGCTTGGTGTTAGTTTTAGGTTTTATGTGTTATTCACTATGCTGTGGTAGATTATTTTTGGGGTCTGGAAATGCTAAAATATTACCCGCATATAAATTGATAGTTACTGTGTGCTATTTTGACTTATGAAAAGTGTCACAGGAGTGCCCTACTTTCAGACGGTGGGGGAAAACTGTGTTGACTATAGCACAGATTAGTAGACAAATGAACACATCTGCTTTAGAGAAATGGACAAGCCAAGTGAATGCCCCGTACAAGTGAAGATAATGAAACTCTGTACTTGAACATGCTATCTGGAGGGATCAGTCTTTGGAGAAAGACATAGTAGTTGGTAAGTCAGAGGATCAATAAAAAAGAGGAAGACCCTCCCTCAGATGGATTGACACAGTGGCAGCAGTAGTGAGTTGAAGCATATCAATGATTGTGAGAATGGTGAGGACAGGACTGTGTTTTATTCTGTTTTGTCTGAGGTAGGCCGTTAGTCTTGTTGGCTAGTTACTGCTTTCTCTTTTGTCCTGGGAAATAGAGACCAACAAATTATATCTAATATGGTCACTTGAAAACTTGTAAGACCCAAGATACTACTTTAAAAACTAGCCTATAAACCTTAAAGGCTTATGTTTGTGCCAGTTGCTTAAGTTGTTCCATGAGACTATGATCCTAACCCTTCAAACCTAGTAATCCAATTCCACAGGCGTTTGGTTATGTCTGGAAAGTAACTGTGACTATATCTCCCATGTAGATCATTCTGTGTATCAGGGCATGTTCAACACTCAAGGACTTGTATATACTACTGGCTACAGATATACCTGAATGTATATGTACACATATACCCTCCTATAGATACACATGCATATGTTTCTGCATAACCATGGTTGTTACTATTCTTTTAGGAAAATTGTATATTTTATGGCATTTATCAATGTCCCTTATTCTAATGTACTTCGTGTCATCATAAACTTTGATCAAGCTTTGTGCAGTTCACACAATAAGCTCTCTTTTAACTTGATAACCCCGGTGACATAGTGGTTATGTGTTGGGCCACTAGCCCCAAGGTCAGCAGTTCAAAACTACCTAACAGAAGATGAGGCTTTATACTCCCATAATGAACCACAAAACTCACAGGGGTGATTCTATGCTGCCCTGTAGGGTCGCTGTGAGTAAAAATGTACTTGATGGCATTAAGTTTTTTATACATATGTTTCCACCTGGAATTTCTGTTCTAGATTTCAGGCATAAGTCTCACCTGTATCTCTTGGTGTATCATTTGAAGACTATCACCCAACTTTGAAGATTGCCCTATTTTAAAAGCTATAGGGATCATTTACCTCTTCTCTTTCTCTCTGTGTGTAATATTTTTGTAGTTACTTACCTATTGGTTACTATAAACAGGACATTTTAACCCCTGTCTCTGATTCCTGAGTTTCTCCCCTCAGGGTATTCTGAACAGAACCTGTGGCAGAAATTTGGAAGTGTTAGAACCCAATTTGTGTTCTTTTATGCCTGAAAAGACTAGTTTGCCATATTTTATTCTCCTTCCTATTATTTTGGCAAGAAGGTAATGTCAGACTCCTTCAGAACCTTCAAGGAGCTCTTGTGGCCCAGTGGTTAAAATAGTACTCAGCTACTAACTGAAAAGTCAACAGTTTTAAGTCATCATCTGGAGACACATGTGGCAATCTACTTTTCTTGAGATTATAGTTTTGGTAACCAATTAGGGCAGTTCTGCTCAGCCCTATAGGATTGCTGTGAGTCAGAATCAAATCCCCTGCAATGTCTTTGATGTTGCTTTCTCTTTTCATGGCTGAGGGCTATAAAGTCATTTTTTTTTTATTAAAAAAACTTTTTTTAGGGCTGAGCCCCGTTGGTGTAAGTGGTTGAGTGCAGGACTGCAGCCCGCGGGCTTGGCGGTTCAAATCTAGCGGCGGCTCTCAGGAGCAGTGCTGGGTAGCGCCCACGACCACCAGAGGCAGTGATGCCCCCCCTCCAAAAAAAAAAAAAAGAAAAAAAGTTTTTTTAGGGTATAAAGTCTTTTAAAGCATCTTTGAAACGGAGGAATTCCGTAGTTGTTTCACAGCCCTTCTCTTGAAGCGTTTGATGTTGACACCAGCTTACAACCATTCCCTGTCCTCGAGTCCATCCCAGCTCATAGCAACCGGGGTGTTCCCGAGGCCGTAAGTCTTTGTGAGAGCTGAAAGCTTCATTATTTCCCCTTGGAACGGCTGGTGCTTTCTAACTGCCAACCCATAGCATAGTAGCCCAATTCTTACTCCACTCGCTTTTTTTCAACACTTACTTATTTTTTACTGATTTTGTGTTGTTTGTTTTGTTTGTCCCTCTGGTGGTGGGAGTAGGAGGCCCAGCCATTGCTCCTGTGGAGCTGCTGCTGGAAGTGAACCTCTATCCCAGTGGGCCGCAGTCCCGCGCACAACCACTATGCCACCAGGGCTCAGCCCTACTTTGTGTTGCTATTGTTGAGAATATACACAACACAACACACCAATTCCGCAGACTGTACATGTACAGTTTGGATTCATCAATTATATTCTTCCAATTTCCCATCCATTTTCATCCTTTTTCTGAGTTATTTCTCTCATTAGCATCAATTCACTGTTCTTAAGATTACCAATTTATTCTTTCTGGGCTTTATCAACAAACGAAGTGTAGTAGTGCTCAAAGTAGGTAATTTTTACTAGTTACTTTAATCTGTTGTTTGGTTTTAAGATAACTTCTTCAGGGGGACTTTTTTGGGGTTTCAGGCAGTGGTTCTCAACCTGTGGGTCATGCACGACCCCTTTGGGGGTTGAATGACCCTTTCACAGGGGTCATCTGATTCATAACAGTAGCAAAATGACAGTTATGAAGTAGCAACGAAAATAATTTTATGGTTGGTGGTCACCACAACATGAGGCACTGTATTAAAGGGTCACAACATGTGGAAGGTTTAGTTATTCCAGCCCCTTAGCTACAGAAAGTTGAGTACCATATATGAGAATTGAAATTCTGTTCGAGGTTTTCCCTCTTGTGATTAGGTTTTTTAAAACATAGAATTTTTTATCAAAATGTTCCTTAATGGTCACTGGGCCCCACTCAGTTCTAGTCTCATGGCAAAAGAGGCAGTCATTCCTTTATAGAACAATTAACCCCATGTTCCGTTCCCGTCTCCTTCCTCCTCTGTTGCTCCAGGAAAATAGAGACCAATTGTGCTTTGGATGGTACTTCCCAGCTTTTAAAATCCCAGGTATTATGCAATAAATTAGGAGGTAGACTGGAAGCTAAAGACATGCTGTTAGGCCAGTTAACTAGAACAATGTCTCCTGAAACCATATCCCCAAGCTTTGAAACTCTTGAGGTTTTTGGATGTACTTAATCAACCTTATCCACCACTTAAAAAAATTCTAAATCTTTTTTCTTTTTAAAAAAATCATTGGGGGCTTGTACAATATTTCATGCATGCCTCCATCCATCCAAATCCATCCTGTCAAGTATATTTGTTGCCATCATCATTTTCAAAACATTTTCTTTTTACTTGAGCCCTTGGTATCACCTTCTCATTTCTCACCCTCTCCCTCCCTTATGAATCCTTGATAATTTGTTATTATTTTTTCATGTTGTGTACACTGACTGATGTCTCCCTTTATTCCCTTTTTTGTTGTCCATTCCACTGTGAGGGGGTTATAGATAGAGCATTGTGATTCGTTCCCCCTACCCCCCTCCCTTCCTTCCTGGTATGGCTATTTTCAATATTGGTCCTGAGGGGGTTATCTGTCCTGGTTTTCCTGTGTTTCCAGCTCTTATCTGTACCTGTATACATGTTCTGGCATAACTAGATTTGTAAGGTAGAATTAGGGTCCTGTTATTGTAGGGGAAAGCATTAAAGAACTAGCAGAAAGTGATACATTTCATTGGAATAATACTCCTCCATGTGACATTTCTGTAAGGGAATGTCCAGTTACCTATAGACAGGCTTTGGTTCTCCGCTCTGTACTTCCCCTCAATCATAATGATATGATTTTCTTGTTCTTGGGTCTTCAATGCCTGATACTTGATCACATCATTGCCTCATCCAGTAGATCCTCTAGCAGTTTTTTTTGTGGGGGCGGGGGGCGGATCACTGCTCTCCGGTGGTGGGAGTAGGAGGCCCACCCCCACTGCTGGAATTGAACCTCCATCCCAGTGGGCCACAGTCCCGCGCACAACCACTACGCCACCGGGGCTCAGCCCTGCCTTTTTCAAATTTAAATCAGAATATACATCCTTGCTTAAACTCTTGAGTTATTCCCCTAGTTGCTCCTGGATAAGGTCAAAGCTTTTAAAATATGATTCAATGTAGCTCTCCTTGTCTTGTCTCTTGCATCCTTTACATCTCTCTCTTGTTTTTCCTTTTACATATTCTTTAGCCATGTCATACTATTGCTTAACATTTGTTCTGGAAGCTCTCCATCTGCCCAGCTTTTACCTGGATAACTAACTCTTAATTTACTCCTTTCCCAGGCTCAGTTCCCTGTTTCCAGGTCTCTTTCCTTTTGTTCCAATAGTGTCCCTATGTGTAGCACTAGCATTAAAAAAATGTGTTAAAATGTTTTGTTTCTCTTTTCTCATTATACTTTGAGGCCCTGGAAGACCTATATAAAAAAATCTTATAAATCAGGGTCTTCAGAAAATTCATGGGAAAAGGAATGGAAAGATAATGGAACCTTGGCATGCTGGTAGTTTGTTTTTTTTCCCATTGATTTTATTGGGGGCTTTTTACAATATTCTTATAACATTCAATACATCATTTGTATCAAGCATATTTGTACACATGTTGCTACCTTCATTTCCTACTGGAGCCCTTGGTATAAACTCCTCCTTTTTAAAAAAAATAAATCATTTTATTGGGGGTCATGCAATTTCCATCATGCTCAATACACATATCAATTGTATGCAGACCACATTTGCACAACTGTTGCCATCACTGATAGTTTTTCTTAAATGATGAAAGAACTGCCCACTTCTTTCCCTAAATTAGAACCTGAAAGTTTCTTTTTCTTCCTAATTTCCTCTCTTTTTCACCCAGCAAACTAATTCTAGATCTAATTTTACTTTTCTTCAGGCATATGTATTCTTGTATTCATATAGTTGTTTACTTGCAAATTTCATAAAACTATACTATGTGCCAGTGCTGCGTACTGTGTTAAAATATACTATGTGTTGGGGCTGAGCCCCGGTGGTGTAGTGGTTGTGCGCAGGACTGCGGCCCACTGGAACGGAGGTTCAATTCCAGCAGTGGGGCTGGGCCTCCTACTCCCACCACCGGAGAGCAGTGATGCCCCCTTCCCCCCCCCAAAAAAAAAATATATACTGTGTGTTAAAATATACTATGTACTAACTATAACTCATGATAAAATCTCCTCTCCCAGCTTCCCTCCCTTATGAGCCCAAATATTTATAAAAAAACTTTGTCATGTCTTAAACCAATTGCTCTCTCCCTTTACCCTCTTTTCTTTTGTCCATGGCCCATGGGAGGGGATTGTATATAGACCATTGTGATCAGTTCCCCTTCCCTCCCCCCACATTACCCTCCTGGTATCAGTACTTTCATTATTGGTCCTGAGAGGTTTCTCTGCCCTGTATTCTCTGTGTTAGGAGCTCTTATCTGTACCAGTGTACATGCTCTGGTCTACTCACATTTGTAAGGTCATGTTATGGGGGAGAGGAAACATTGACGAATGAGAGGGAAGGAGTATGTTTTGTCGGTGCTATTCTGCGCCCTGATTGGCTTGTCTCTTTTTTATGACTGTTCTATAAGGATATGTCTAATTAAGCAGATAGGCTTTGAGTCTCCATGTTTCCTCTCAATCAAACTAATAAGCTTTTTTGTTCTGGGTCTCTGATGCCTGATACTGGATCACATTAACATATCATGATCACACAGGCTTATGTGCTTCTTCCATGTAGCCTTTGTTGCTTCTCAGCTCGATGGCTGCTTGTTTATCATCAAGTTTTTAAGTTCCCAGGTGCTATACCCCCTAATAGCTGGGCATCATCAGTTTTCTTCATATTTACTTATGTACCCGCTTTGTCTTCAGTGATCTTTTCAGGAAGGTGAGCATCACAGAATACTGGGTTATTACAAAGTGTTCTTGCATTGAGGGAATATTTGAGTAGAGGCCCAATATTCATCTGCTACCTCAATACTTAACATACACATACACAATTCTTTTATATTTTCTAGTTCATTACAGCTCATGTAAGAGAAACCGATCCATTGGTCAGATGTCTGGCAATTTACTATAAATAAATTCTCAACTTCCTTACTATTTTCATGCACTTAAAGTTTTTCAAATAATAGTTGTTGCCAGTTAACTGTTTTTTTCCTATAAGAATTTATGAGTCTGTCTCTCTCTTTTTTTTTTTTGGGGGGGGGTGTATTTGAGTACATTGTTTAGAACTTCCAGTAACATGTTGAATATGATTATTCTTGCCTTTTTTTTTTGGGGCATCACTGCTCTCCGGTGGTGGGAGTAGGAGGCCCAGCCCCACTGCTGGAATTGAACCTCCATCCCAGTGGGCCGCAGTCCCACGCACAACCACTATGCCACCAGGGCTCAGCCCGATTAGTCTTGTCTTTTATTAAAAAGCTTTTTATATAAGATGTGTATTTTACATATGTACAATTCAAAATATATCAATGAAGCTTCACCTCTTCTAACTAGCTGAGTTGTTTATGTAAATCTGTGTTGAATTGTAGCAAATGCTTTCTTGATGACTGTAAAGATGATTCTTTTTATCTGTTAAAGACCTATGCATGAGATTTCCTATACACAGACATTGTTTACATACCTCCTTTTTCTTTTTTTTTTTTTGCATCACTGCCCCTGGTGGTTGTGGGCGCTACCCAGTGCCTCTCCTGAGAGCCGCCACTGGATTTGAACCACCAAGCCCATAGGCTGCAGTCCTGCACTCAACCACTTACGCCATTGGGGCTCAGCCCCTTTTTCCTGATTTACTTAATGAGTCCTGGATTTGATTACTCATGTTTTACGTCTGTATTTATAAGAAAGATTGCTATAGTGTTCTTTCATTTAGTAGTTTTCTGCTTTTGTTTCAGAATTATCCTAGCCTTATAGACAGTTTTGAAGCATTTCCTTTTTTTTTCCATTTGCAGAAACAGTTTAAATTTGAACTATCTAAGCATCAGGAATTATTTATTTTTTAGAGATTTAATAAAACTTGTCCATAAGTATCATTTGATCATCTTTATATTCCTAAATTCTAGTAAAGTATCTAGATAAGGTTCTGTGATACGGCTTATGCTATAGAATTTCTTATTATTATAAAACAATTCATCTTAGAGTAGCATTGTTATAGTTAATTTCACAACTATGTGGAAATAGCTTAAAATGGAGATTCATGGAAGTTTATATGAATGAATAGCCTGCATAGAAATCCTGTTCATTCTAAACAGAAAGCTAACATTTTAGGAATGCAACCTAATATACCTCGCTGAGAACATTCATTGCATAACTACCAAAGGTAACCATTTTACAAGCATATATCATTGCTTTGGTGTTTTTTGGCTTTGGTGTATTTTTACTGTTTTTAAAAGTTCATTTTCTTCAGACCCATTACATTTATTTCACAGGTAAATATAAAGTTATTTCACAAGCAAAAATAAATTTTGAAAGAGGCTTATTTAATGCATCCATTTGCCTTTTTTGTTTCAATATTTTCAGACATTTTTCTTTCTTCGGTATTTTTAGGCATTCTTGAAAGTCTGGGTACATTATAGGAGTAAATGAACATCTGACTGTATTTTAGCATTACTTGTAAGTTAAAGTGGCGATTCTTTAACTGGAGACAATTTTGTCTCCAGGGTCATTTGACAATCTTCTCTTGAGACTTCTTTGTCACTGAAGTGATAGAATGAAGGAGTGGGAGGAGCAGGACATGGTGTTCTGGACGGAGGGGCCGCCACAACCAGCTAAATGATAGTGGAGACAGGGCTGCTTCTAAACACTCTGCAGTATATAGCGTAGCCCCCATACCTCAAAGGAGTTAAAGTACCTCAAATGCCACTAGTGCCGAGGCTGAGAATCCCAGTCATATAGGGTAAGAGATATACACGAATACAAATAATATTCTTATATGTGCCTATGTTCTTTAGCAACTAGAATTCTGGGTAATGTATTAGGGTATACTGTCCTTAGGCAAGCGTATAAAGAGAATTCTGCTCTTGACTGACATCTAGTGAGACATTTAAAAATTTAAAAAAGTCAAGCCAAAGGTTAAGATTGGACCAGTAAATTAGAGAATTACTACTGATTCTTATTTTCCTCCTGTAGGGGAATTTGCAAGTAATATGAATAATGAAAACCTAGGGAGTACTAATACAACCGCTGAGAAATTGTAACCATAAAAGAATAGGATGTAGTCAGTTCTTAGCTTCAGTATGTTAAGCTTTTATATTCACTTATATTCATGATTTCATATTAGACTTAGAATAAAAATTATTTCCTTTGGTAGCATTCTGAATATATACTGATCTACCCATGTCTTAAATTATTATTCTTATTATTGCCTAACTTGATAGAATTTAAGAGCTGAAGGAGACCCTGGTGATTTAGTTGAAATCCCTCATTTAGCCAAAGTAAACAATTCTGTTTGAGAGGTGAGCTTGACGTGAGCTAGCCCAGGATACCAGTTTGTTAGTGTCAAATCAAAGCCAGAACCCAGAGCTCCTCCTGACTGCTAGTTGGTGTTCTTCACCCAGGAAAGGAAAGTATTAAGCGTCTGTTGGATTCTGATAGAAGTTCTTTTTTCCTCTCCCATATTTGGGACTGTTAAAACTGTTAAATTGTTGTTTTCTTTGAGAGAATACCTCTGTAAGTGTGCTTTTAAATGAGTTAGGGTGCCTTTTTGTAAGTGTAGTGTTTAATTTAAAGTGTTTATTTTGAATGTTTAAAATTTTTGTTTCATAGGCAACTACACCTCCAAACCAAGGCCGAGCAGATTCTCCAGTGTACGCTAACCTACAAGAACTGAAAATATCCCAGTCTGCTCTCCCCCCGCTTCCTGGCAGCCCAGCCATTCAGGTTATTGGAGAGTGGGAAACCCACAAAGATATTTCAGGGCGTTTCTATTACTATAACAGAGGAACGCAGGAGAGGACTTGGAAACCACCTCGTTGGACGCGGGATGTAACCACAACCAAAGGAGATTTCCACAGTGCAGGAGATCAAGAGGTAACAACCAGTTACTCTCACCAAACGTTCCCATTTCATTATTTAAAGTCAAAAAAGTAAAAGGCTTGTTTCATAGTAACTACCCAGTAGACCCTTTGACACCTGTCAGATACTAATATTCTTTTGATGCATTTTTCCACTGCTGATAATAATCTAATAATCTCTGGGCAGTGGACAGCAGCTAACCTTGTAGTGTGCCCACTAGCTGGAGATTGATCACCCTGGTTAACATTGCCTCGTGCTTTCTCTCATATGTTGGAAGATTCTACTGCAAACAGTATTGTGAAAACGGACTTTCTTTGTAGAAAAAGGGGAGTTGTAAGAGTAATAAAGCGATCTCTTTTTTTTTTTTTCTTCAGAAAAGGGGACAAAAATAAAAAATGGAGTCTAGTCAAAATAGATGGGAACAAACTAATCTAAATGATTAAAACAGAGTTTTCTCCATTGGAATGGTACGACTACCAAACCACTCCGTTTCCCCTTTCTTTGACTAGATGTACAAGCACACACTCTATATAAATAAGAAGGGTGATTAAATTATGCTTTTGTTACAGTTGGGTTACTCTACATAGGATAATTCACTTAACAGTATTTTTAAACACATCTTCATCCTACACTCTTACCTCTACCCCTGATTTCACTTTCCCCGATTCTTTTAGGATGGTGCAGTGAAATTAGCCACTGCTCAACAATCTGGAGTGAAGCCTTGCGACCCTTTGGGAATACTAGGGAATCTAGTATAGGATTGAGATCATGAAGTGAAACCCTGCTGTTGGGGAGACAGGGAACCCTGCATTGGCATAGCACACCCTGCACTGACAGAAAACAGTTGGTTAGTTTATACCATTGAAGCAGAGCTCTAGTTAGGCGAGGAACTGGAAATGTCAAGTAACTGTGTTTCTTTCTCAGAAGCTGTAAAAACTTGTTCTGACTAATAACACTGCCTCCTACTTTAGACAGTCTTATTTTACAGTTGGTTATTTGTCACGTTGGTTTGGTGGTAACTCGTACGTTTAGTGTTCAAAAATGAAAGTGAGGATAGGAAATAGTCTGTAACTATGATAAGAAAAGCATTAGAAGAATTTTATCTGGATCTAGAGAATGTCAGGTCAGGAAAGCTTGGGGAATAAACCATGTTGTGTATCATAAGTAATGAAGTAGAATCTTATAATCTGAGATAGCTGGGGAAAGGGCTAAACTACTGAGTGGGATCAAGAATTGAATTTTTCTTTTCAATACACACAGGAACTTTTAACAAAATGGATCTAAGTTTCTCACTTGGTAAATGGATTTAAATGATTTTTCTGTCAGAATTTGATCTTACTAGTTTCTGCACAAATTGTATAAAAATAGGTGTTTTCAAAGTGGCTGAAGCAGATATTCCAGTAATGGCTTGAGAAAATTTGTGCATGGGAGATAAAGTTGAAATATGTGTATGAAAATGTCTGTATCCTTTCATACTTAATGGATTCTTTACCAGGGCATAGAATTCTAGGTTGGGAATTATTTTATCTTAAAATCGTTAGGTGGTCTGAGCCCCGGTGGCGTAGTGGTTGTGCGCGGAACTGCGGCCCACTGGGATGGAGGTTCAATTCCAGCTCACAGGAGCAGAGGCTGGGCCTCCTACTCCCACCACCAGAGGACCGTGATGCCTAAAAAACTTAAAAAAAAAAAAATCGTTAGGCATTTTGAACTTTAGAAGCACTGGGTCAGCTGTTGTTTGGCTTTTCTGTTTAGACCAGATTCTCCCTAAGCTTGCTGTTGGGTTGATTCTGATTCTTAGTGGCTCACAATAGGTTTCCAAGGCTGAAAGTCTCTATGGAACGGACCCCCACATTTTTACTCCAAGGACCAGCTGCGGGAGGGTGGGGGGGGGTGGTGTGTGTCAAACGCCACATCTTTTGATTGGCTGTCAGATTGGTAACCAGGGCGCCTCACATCTCCATAGAAATCATCAGATTCTCTGCGTAAGAGGAGCGTTCACAGGGTCTTGGAAGTCAGCAGTCAGTTTGCATATTGTCCTTTAGTTTTCTTACCTTCTATGTTCCAAATTGTACCTGTTAATTTCTAACGAAGAATCAATTTGACTCCTTCCCGCCACCCCCACCGTTCCTGCCAAGTAAATTGCTGTACTTTCTATAGGGTAAGGAAGGGATGCACACAGTAAGAAGGAGATTCTGGGGATTTTCGTCCTAATAACTCTTGCCATTACCTTCAGGAATCTTTAATGCTGTCAATTCTGGACCCAGTGGAGGATTCAACTGTGTACACTTGTTGGTTTTTAGCTCTCCCCTGCCCTTGTCCTACCTAGACTCTGCTTCCTTGTCTCATAATTTAGTTGTCTACCTGCTGTTCATCTCCCAGTTTTGTGATTTTTGCGGCTTCTTTTCTCCCCATTCTTGTGAGGTTTTGTCTTCAGTATACTTCTTTTGCAACTATTTTAGTGAGATTCGATAGGGAGCAAGTATTCAGTCTTCTCTCTTAATATTTTCAAGGTTACTTTAGTGATTTTCATTTGGGGTGAGTTTGCCTTCAAGGAGGCATTTGATAACAGCTGGAGACAATGTTGTTTTTCACAGCTAGAGAGTGCTGCTGGCATCTCTTGTTCATAGACCAGAGGTTTGTGTGCATATCCTATGATGCACACAACAGATCCCATCTGGTATGGATTGAACTGTTTTCCTCAAAAATAAGTGTTTTCAATTCTAGCTTCCTTGCCTATGGATATTATCCTATTTAATGAGTGTATTGACATTGTTGTGCTAATATTACAGAATGTCGTGTAAATTGTGCCTGGGACAATCTCTTTAGAGATGAAAAAGAGATTAAACAAATTAAGCTGAGAAGCAGAGATGAGGGAAGAGAGATGTTAGGTCGCTGAGGTTTAAGAAGCTTAACAGAAGGACAGACTCCTCCAGAACAGACATCAGGAGAAAGCCTTCTCTAGATCAGCACCTTGAATTAAAACTTTTGCCTCCTTAGCTGTGAGAGAATGAATTTCTGTTTGTGAAAGTCACTGATTTGTGACATTTTTTTGTTATAGTGGGATTTAGATAACTAAGATACCATCTTAGTACTTTGTATATTTTAAGCCAAGAGAAAAGTTGAAAGAATAATACAATCTGTATATTGTTTACCCGACAACTAGGTTAACAAGTTGTCAACATGTTGCCACATTTCTTTCTTTCTCCTCTCCGAGCCCCTTACAGACATGCACATGCACATGTAAAGTTTGTTCTGAATCATTTGAAACAGACCTTACAATACTCTAATTCATTAGTATAAGGATACTTTTTTGTAAAACCACAATATATTGATCACATCCTGAAATTTAATATTGGTATATTTACCATGCAGTTAGTACTTTATTTCAATAGTCAAGTTATATTTTTTATAGGTTTTTTTGTTAGTTGGTGAAGACTCCAGTGAAGGATTATATATTGCATTTTTTGTTATGTCTATTTAGTATTATATTTTGGTTTTGATTATTGGAATACACAATGTATTTTGAGTCGGACTATGCTGTTTTTCTGTTGACACTCACTATATTTTGCTTCTGTATATTTTGTGTGCACCTGTGTTTAAGGTGAGTTTTTGATCTTGGAATTTCCTAGGTAGGAATTCTTTAATGCTGGAATTGAACGTGATTCCATTAAGTGAATTAGCTTTTGCTTCTGCCACATGCATAGTGAAAGGAGTATCCTAAGAACAAATAAAAGTAAAATTTCAGCTTTAGTTTTTATAGGTTTTTAAAGAGTTGCGGTAATTGGGATTGCGTGAAGTATGGTTTATGTTTATCAGGACGCTTCCTGTGATTTCCATGATGTAAAATAAAATTTCTGATTGACATGGGCCCTAATTTTGTCTTGTGTTTGAAGCCCCTTACCTATGCTGATCTCGAATGCTGTTCCCCCGCACTTCTGAAGGGCCTTGAAAATTGAAGGTCTAAGTGGTGTTTTGGCAGATATGTCAGGGAGAAAGCTAGTCACTTGTTTCAGCTTATCTTTCTGGATCCTTGATTCCACTTTGCTTTTGACCTTTGGGTCTATGGCAGCTAATAGGGTACTTTTGATGAATTATTATGTAACAGTTGTAACTGTTTTTATTTGTATGACCAATCGGAATATTACCATTCTTCTACAAATGCAACAATCACTGCAGCATTCTCATTCTCTGCAATGGCTGTAGAAAAACTAGTTATTTAGCATAATATTGTTAATATTTGGAGAGTGCTTGCTAAATAGAATCTTAATTTTTATTGTGAAAACAAACAAACTCACTGCCACTGAGTAGATTCTGACTCAACAAGCTTTTAGGGCAGTGTCAAACTATTTTTTTACGTTTCCAAGACTAAAATTCTTTATCACTTGCCTTTAAATCTAGCTAAATGTCAAGATGTTAAAGCTACTCTTGATTATCAAGATATTGGAGTTACTTTTCATAACACTATGGAATATCTTACTGCCCTCAAATTGCCCTCAAGTTATGATGAACACTTTGTTGACTAATAAGTCATATTTATGAAAAAGATGGATTCTGATTATTTCTTAAGTAGATTTTACTAGATTGACCTTTTAAATTCTTTTTTAAAGCAGTTTTATGCTTTCTCCCCATTAGCTTACAGTTCAGTGATCTGAATATAAATTTCCTGATCTTCACTTAATTTTTCATATTTTCAGAAATGTTACTTTGGCATAACATTGCTTATCTACAGTGTTTTTGCAAACTCTCAATTTTGTGATTGTATTAGTTACTGTTTGATTATTTTTTGTTGTTTTTTTGGGGGGGGCATCACTGCCCTCTGGTGGTGGGAGTAGGAGACCCAGCCTTTGCTCCTGTGGAGCTGCTGCTGGAATTGAACCTCCATCCCAGTGGGTTGCAGTCCTGTGCACAACCACTACGCCACCAGGGCTCAGCCCCCTGTTTGACTATTTTAAGTTACTTCTGCAACATAGAATCTTCCTATCTTAACAGTGTCTTAGTGCATATTATGGCAATACAGGTCTGATGGAGTAAGATTTAACTGCAGAAGCTGTTTTGCCTAAAGGCAATAGAATAATTTGCTCATAGGAGTTAATTAAACAATGTTTATTGAATGGATGAATTTAAGTGCAGTAAGCAACGTGCTATTTAGTCATACTGTAAGTCTTATTTGAGAAAAATGTAGTCTTTGTTTTCCTGTGCCCAGCGTCTAGCATAACACTATATTTCTTACAAACTCAGTTTCTGATCAGATTGTATGCATTTGAACTTCATCATTGTTCTTTGTTTCCCTTCATGTTCTGAACTTTTGTTTCCAGCATGCTTTAAAAAGCACTTGGTTGGGCTGAGCTCTGGGGCCTACTGGTTGTGTGCGGGACTGCGGCCCACAGGGTTGGCAGTTCGAATCCAGCAGCAGCTCTCCAGGAGCAAGGCTGGGCTTCCTACTCCCACCGTGGCAGTGATGCCACAAAAAAAAAAAAAGCACTTGGTTGATGACTGAGCAATCAACTTGAGTTTGCCAATGAAGTAGGATGTATGATGTAGTGCCACAAAACTAATATTTCTTTGTATGCCCTCTCTACTGAAAGAAGTTCAAAACGTGTTTTTTGAGCATTTGCTTTTCAGGCCTTTGTGGTAAGTAGGTGAGTGCAAGTTTTCAGGAAGTGTAGCATAATGAAGCAGCCTCATTGGCTTCTTTGCATGTAGGTGTGTGTGCGCATATATACCCCTGTAGTTTTTTAACCTGATTTTAATTTGAAAATAGCACGAAGTTAAAGGCAACATTTATCTCTCCTTCATTAGAAAACATTGTTTTCATTTTTATTGCAGCTTATTTTTCTAGGGTTGTACTAATATAATATTAAGATGACTTATTAATTTCATCACTTATATTATCAAGCACAGTTAAAGATTTAGTAGTATTTATTTTAAAAAGTAAATACTCAGATATGCATACCATAAGTCACATAAAATTAATTGCTTAGGTTTTCAACTGCTGAATATTTATACTTAAAGAAGAAAAACCCTTATGTTTCTGACTATTTATAGCTTCTTTCATCAGAAGAAAACTACCAGAGCATTTGTTACAGCCAGTCAGATAGTCAGTGTGGTTCTCCTCCAAGGGGTTGGTCACAAGAGTCGGATGAACGTGGGCATACCTTATATACCAGTGACTATACTAAGGAAAAGGTACATTTGTTTTTTCTCATCTAGTGTTTGTTGGCAGAATCTTCTTATAAAAATTAACTACTGAACTTTTAGTAGTATTAAATGCACTCCAAATATGCGTATGTAATTGTGCCAATTGACGTGAACACTCAATATCACTGATTCATGGTTTTAGACTTCCAACAGTAGTGATTTTCATGGTGCTGATGCCCATTTAAGACAGACCTTCAAGAGTGCAGTCCTTTGATTGAGTGTCATTCTATTTAGGCTTCTTTAATCAAAGAAGTCTTCTTCAAGCAGTGTCATTCTGTTTAGACGTCTACATTTGTATTTGAAAAACTATTTAAGAATAGTTTTCTTCAGTGTACCATTATTAGCCACTCCTTCACTAGTATTTCTTTTTATATTATAACCACATTTATATAAAATGAAAACCATGAATCTAGGATTTTGTGGTTAATTAACTGGATTGGAGTTAAACTTTGAAATTTTCTCTTTATTATGACTGGTATTATCTGCTGGAGAACTGGTTGGTTGTGATAATTTAGATAACTCTTGGGCGTATTCGGCAGTAGACCTTTACACACACACACACACACACACACACCCTGCTTTCCTGCCTTAATTACAGTAGTTTTTATTTACTTGACAGTAAAGGTCATATTTCTTGCATTAGTAATTCTTATCTTTCCTCTGTATTAGATGTAGGAGGGATCTTCAGGAAGTTCATGGAAAAATTTTATTTATCTCTCAATTCCATTTTTATGTGAACTTTGTGAAGACCCCTTATAGTAACTGATCCATGGTTTTGAACTCCTTACAGTGATAGTGATTTTTAAGGTATTGATGCCTACATAAGATAGACAGAAGTGTTATTGTTCTTACTATTATTTAAATCATACTGAGCAGGATGTGTTGTCGATAAGGGATTCCTAAGTACTCGTGGAAAATGGGGTAGTTTCATGCTTACAGGTTGGAAAGGATTCCTTCTTATTTTTTTCACCACTGCCATCATGATAGAAACGGTAGAAGAGGGAGAGTCAAAAAGTATTGCTACAAGATATGCTAGTTCACGTACGCATGGGTTTATTCCAAACAAAGCATGTTTAAACACATCACTGCGGTCATTGGATGGCTACAGACAAGTTCTCTCAGCGATAGACTTGCCGTCATCTCATTTAGGGGCCTTCATCTAGGTTCTGTTTATGCCCTGGAAAAACATGATTTTGCTGTCAGAGCTAGAATCAAATTTTCACAAAGCTCAAGTGGCCATTTCCCCAAATTATTCAAGTTTTACAGGAATGCTCTCTATAGAAAACAATTTTTAGTTGAGTCAATTGTTTTAAAAGAAGGTTGAAAAGACCTTACAGATAAACTAAGAAGGAAGAGCATTAACCTCATGAATGAGGAAACTCTGGCTGAAGTCCAGAAACTGTTTGTGATCAATAGCGACAGAAGTTGGGATCTGATCGGGGTTGGCGTTTTCTGTTTTAATTGAACAACCTGTCTTCAGAATGCTTTTAGCTCCATGGGTGCTCAAAATGCTAAGAGCAGCTAACTCAGAGATGCTCTTACCGTCAACCTTTTAAGCAAGATTGAGGCTAGTGAAGATGGTTTTGTAAAATGAATCATAATCAAGGACAAGTTTCCAATTTCCTAATACTATCCCAAGAGCAAGATTGCATCAAAGCAGTTGCTTCGATGGAGGTCAGCTAGCGTAGTTAAATCCAACGCTTAGAAGTCAGCTCAAAGGGTTGGTGATAGTTTTCTTTGGGAATGTTTTAGGCATAATCTTCATAGATTTTCTTGAACTACACAGCATAGTCACAGGCACTTACAAAGAAAATCGAAAATGGCATTGGTCACAAAAGATCTGGAAAATTGCATTAAGGAATTTTTTTCCCCTCATGACAATACACTAGATCATCTTGTAAGGGTCCCCTTAAAAGAATTTAATTTGGAAACCATATCATTACCACTGCAAAGCCTTGACCTTGCTCCTCAAGACTTCTTTTGGTTTCCCAAACTCAGATAACATTTCAATGGAATATGGTTTGAGTCCACCAAGAATACCAAAATTGATGTTTTCATGAGATGTAAATTAAAGAGTGCAGAGTTCTTTTTTGGGGAGGGGGATTAGTGTAAATGCCACTTTTAGAAGTAACTAGACATATTATTTTCTGAGAAACAATAGATTCAAATTTTGATATAAAAAAACCCTGTGATTTTAGCAGTACTTTTTGACTTACCCATCACCTATGGTCCAGTATTTTTACACAGCTATGTATCTCTATGTTGTATATTTCTTGATTCTATAATGTTTTGTGTTGCTTGAATTACTTCTGACATAGATGAATGGAAAATTTAATATTTAGCTTAATATTAGTATTTTTAAAAATCACATTTAATATTGAGTATGCATACTCTTACCAAGTTTAACATCCAAGTCTGTGAGTGTAAGTTTGTTCAAATACTTTGTGTTATGTAGCATCATTTTGAATTAAACCTAAATTGATAAGTGTCAGATCTATTATCTCTGATTATATCAGTTTAAAAGCACCTTTATTTAAATTACATTTATACCTGTTCTGTTTTCATAGTGGCTCAAGCATGTTGATGATCAAGGTAGACAATATTACTACAGTGCAGATGGATCTCGATCAGAATGGGAATTGCCAAAGGTAACCAACCTTAATACTAAATTTCTACTTAGCAATAATATATCAAGTATTATCTGAAAATGATTTACAACAAATTTATTTTTGAATTTTTATTCAACTTTTAGAAAATAGTGAGACCAGTTTTTTAGAGTTTATTAAGAATCCT
>PVJH01008429.1:0-84876 GCA_004026705.1 Nesogale talazaci
GTGTCCCACGGGTAGTGTTGCTTGGAGGACAAGGAACAGGACGAACAAGGCAGCTCTTTAGTCCAAAGATCCAGAAGCAAGAGAGACGGCGGGACTTGCCGAGCCTTCCTATATCTGCCCTTCAATTAATCCCTCGTGTTCATTGGCCGTGCAGTCACAACAGACCCACCAATCTTCTGTGGCCATTTTGGCATAAAAAACCTACCCATCACACCCCCTTTTCATAGCTCTGCTGTGTTTTCATGGGTGGCTTCTTTCTTGCTATATTTTCTTCCTGTGGCCATATGTTCTTGGGGATTGGGGTTAGTCTGTTGGCTCCTGGGTGAGATTGGAGTATAGGATGTTCTGTTTTTCTTTGGTGGGTGTTGGTCTTTTGGCCATAGTGAGTTGGCAAGGATCTTTCTCAGGTTTGGGTGTCTCACAACATAATCTTTAAGTTTTTCCTTATCTTGGAAGACCCTTATTTCCCCATCTATCTTGATTCATAGCTTTGCAGAGTAAAGAATTCTAGGGGAGGCATTGTTTTCCTTCAAATTCTGGAAGATATTGGTCCACTCTCTTCTTCTCTTCATAGTTTCTGTTGATAGGTCTGCACATATACTTAACTGAGAGCCCTTATATGTGACCATCCTCCTTTCTCTTGCCGCTCTCAGGATTTTCGCTTTTCCTCGAAGTTGGATAGTTTAACTATTATGTGCCTTGGTGAGTTCTTCCCGGGGTCTAGTTTACTCAGTGTCCTCTCTGCTTCCTGTATGATAGACTGGTTCTCATTCATTAGGTTGGGGAAATTTTCTTTCAGAAATTCCCTTGTTAAATTAGCTGTTGATTTCTTTGCCGTGTCTTGTTCTGGTAAGCCGATGATTCGGATGTTGTTCCTTTTCATAGCTTCGCTCATTGATCTCAGGTTTTCCTCTGTCTCTTTTGTTATCTTGTTTGATTGTCTTTCACGTTTATTGAGGTTAACCTGATTGTCTTCAGCATCACTGATACAATCCTCAGCCTAATCCAATCTGTGTGAGATCAGCAATCCTGCGTGCAGCTTCTGCTGTTTCCCCTGTTAACTCCTGTATTTCCCTCTGATGCTTGATCTTTGTTCCCTCTATTGTGACCTGCATCCCTTCTATTGTGGCCTTTATCCCTTCTATCATTGCATCCTTTGTCTGTGTAGCTTCCTTCATCTCTCTTATTTCTCCAATCAATCTTCTAAGAATTTCTTTTTGTGGCAGATCCCCATCAGATTCTTCTGAGTATAGTGAGTTCTGTTGCTGTGGTTCGTCTTTCTTGTTTACTTATTAGTAGTGATGTGGTATTCCGTTGCTTATGTGATGCTTTCGAAGAGTTTGGTGCCATGTTCCTTGGTTACTAAAGGCCCTTGTTTACTTTCAGTGATTGGTGTTTGTGTTTTCACAGGGTGCCTCTGTTTTACTGTGGAGATCAGTCTGGTTGCTATGTAGGCAGGTATTTTGTTGACTTAAAGTCAGCTGTCCCCTTGTTTCCATGCAGATTCCCGAGTACACAGACTCCCGGGCACATAGACTCCCAGACACACACACACACACTCCCAGCCACAGACTTCCGCACTGTATAGTGCAGCAGGCTCCCAACTCTGACACTGAGGTTGCAGCAGTTCAACTAAGATCCTGAGCCAACCAACTGTCCTCTTATTCCCACATAGATTTCATGCACAAAGGATCCTGTGAGCAGACTCCCAGGCACACAGGCAACGCAGGCCAGTCTCCCAGCTGCCAAGGCAGGAGAAGTTAAACTAAGGCCCTGGATCAAACCAACTGTGCCCTTGTTCCCCTACAGAATCCTGTGCACAGAGGTTCCTAGAGTCAGATTCTGGGGACCACAGGTTCCTGGGGACCCAGATTCGAGGGTACACAGACTTTCACTCTGAAGAGCACAGCAGCCTCCCCACTCCATCGCAGAGGTTGCAGAAGTTCAACTAAGGCCCTGGGCCAACCAGCTGGCCTCTTATTCCCACACAGAGTCCGTAAACACAGGCTCCTGGTGACAGATTTTGGGGCACACAGGCTCCCAGACACACACGCACTCCCCAACACACAGACTTTAAAACACACAAACAACACAGGATCCCAACTGCCGAGGCCACAGAAGTTACACTAATATCCTGGTTCAAACCAGCTATACCCTTGTTCCCCCACAGACTCTCTGGGTCACTCAAGATCCTGGGGACAGAATCAGGGGCACACAGGTTCCCGGGGAACCAGACTCAGGGGCACAGAGGCTCCAAGGAACACAACAGGCTCCCAACTTGCAGTAGGCAATAAGCAATGGCTCAGGCACCCAGATTCCCTTTGTCTGTCCTGCTTCAGCGCTAAGAAAAGCTAGGCAGAGCAGGACCCATGCGAGGGAAAGCAGGCAATGGCCCACAAGGTAGTGTAAGATCCATGAAGCCCAGCTCCCAAGTTAGGGAAGGCAGATGGAGGCCTGGAAGACAGTTGGCGACTCAAGAGGCCTGGCTCCCAAGCTAAGGAAGGAGGGAGGAGGACTGTGGGGCAGGGCCAGACTCAAGAGGCTGGCTCCTATGCTTGAGAAGGCGGGAGGAGGACCACGGGGCAGTGCGGGCCAGGCTCCCAAGTTAGGGAAGGTGGGAGGAGGGGTGGGGGACAGTGGGAGACTCAACCGGCCTGGGTCCCAAGCTAGGGAAGCCGGGAAGAGGACCGCGGGGCTGTGCGAGACTCAAGAGGCCAGGCTCCCAAGGTAGGCTGGCCCTCCTCATTTCAAGTTGCGTCTGTGCAGAGGGCTACTTGAGCTTTCCTGGCTCAGATGAGGGGAATTGGTGCGCGGGGAGTGCTGGGCCACTCCCTGTGGGTCTGGTCCTTATAGTAGCGGGGTCGAGTCCCCAATGACCCAGCAAGCATGGCTGCCTGGGGGCAGGATGCAGTCCAGGAACTGGATGTGGGTGTACTAGCTACAGGCAGTGGAAACCGCAAGCGGTTTGTCCCTGGGAGTCTGGAGGGAGGGAACTGAGCCTGTACACACAGTCGCCTTTATCTCCCTGCATGTAGGGGATCTGTTGGAGACACGCAGCTTGCCTCGGGTGGGTGCAGGAAGTGGATCTCCTCTGTAGGTGTGTGGTGTTCTAGTCTAGCCTTGGGAGGCTCCACAAGAAGGCCATCCTGTTCGCAGGGCCAGGGTAAGTCAGTGGATTGGAGTCGGTCCTGCCTGTCGGGAAGGCGCACAAAGGTTGGCCTGCAGTGGGAAATCTCCCATATATGGACCCAGATCTCTGGGGCTTAAAAGAAAGCAGATGTGGGGCAAGGTCCCCTCCTGCCCTGGGAGAGTCCCTCGTAGGGACCTTCCTACTTACCAGAACACTTCCACACACCCTCCTGGACACCAAACTTACCAGAGCTCCCCATGTGGGCTGCTTTCCTCGGCGCCATCTTGGATCCTCCTTCCAAACAAAGTGTACTTGCATCAAGAAAGTACTTGAGTGGGGGCCCAATGTCCATCTGCTACCTTAATAATAAAAGTATAAATATATGCACATAGATTTATTTCCCCATTATCACATATAAATATATCTACAAATGTACATGTCTGTATTTGGACCGCTATAGATGCACTTTGCCTCCTTGTTCTTTCCTCTATTTCCTCTTACTTTGCTCTTGTCCCACTATCAAGCTCAGCCTTCATTTGGGTTTCAGTAATTTCTCTCGGTTACGTTATCCTTGATCAAGCCTTACCAGGCCTTTTAAACCCTCCTCCCTACGATGTTGGATCACTTGTTTCTTTGTCCCTGAGTTGATTAATGCCACTTCCTTTCCCCAACCTCCCTCTCTCCCATGTACCCTGGAGCGATCGGCCCCCTGTTTTATCCTCTAGATTCTTTATTATCCAGCTTGTCTTATCCAGCTAGATCTGCAGGGATAACAATATGCCCATAAATACAAGACCGAGCAAAACCAAATGGCAAAAGGAAATAAGACTATGACAACAGCAAAAATTGACCAAAAAAATGAGAGAGAGAGAGAGAGAAGCTTGTAAATAGCTCAAGATCTGTTTGTTGACCACCTTGAGGAGTGTTTTCTGGTCAAGTCTGATGGGGTGCCATGCCTTGACCCCAAAGCCTAGTTTTTGTACGCCTTTGTGATTTCCTTGCCCTGCTCCCCTTGCTGTTCTCTTGCACACCGTTAGTGATTTGCCTCGCTGTGGTAGGGTCAGATCAGGCGCAATTCCCACATTGTATCTCCAATTTTGTCCCCTGTACATCTGTGGGTCAGTGCAGGATGTCGCATCTCATAGTGGGGACGTCATACGGTGCTCTCTGAGCATTGGCTGCTCTGAGTGGTGATATGGTCCTCAGGGCTGGCTGCTTCAGGATGCATTCTACACTCTCTTTCCCCTCCTTCATTTGTTCCTGCTTCCATCCGTGTATGGTAGGTTGATTCCTTTTCCTCACCAGAAGGTCTAGTGTCCTTCTCTGTGGCACACATTTCCAGGGTAGGGGTCAGGCTGGCTCTGGTTGGGTCTGGCCCTGTATTGCAGTCTTTTCATAGATTCTTCCATGTGTTATGTTGCCCTCCTGGTTTGGCACATCCTGGTGGGACTGTGTGCTCACTCAATTCTATGGAGACATAGCCTCTATTCTCTCTTTGAGTGGGTTAGTGCCCTGTTCCCCTCATATCATCATCTCAGTTTCTCCCCACCCCCATTCTCCCTCCTCCTTCCCCCTTCCCTCTTCTTTATGTTGGACTCACATATACTTCCATGGGTTTGGTCTGACCTCCGCCCCCAACTATATATGCTCCCACCCATGCCTTGTGAGATACGTGTCGTGTGCTTTCTTCTATTCTTGCAGTGATGACTTTACTTACCTCGGGGGACTCATGCTACACTTGTCCTTTTGAGATTGGATTACCTCACTTAGCATGATTCTTCCCAATTCTTACCATGAAGCGACATGCTTCATGTGGTTATCCGTGCTTTTCAGTGCTGCATAGTACTCTATTGTGTGTATGGTCCACTCATCTATCGATGGAAGCTTAAGCTGTTTCTAAGTCTGTGTGATTGTGAATAATGACGCAATAAACATTGTAGTGCAGACGTTTTGTTTTATTTCTTACCTCTTCAGGGTTGTGTTTTATTTCTTACCTCTTCAGGGTGTATGTGCTCCATAGAGGAATGGCAGGTTCATAAGATAGATCAACTTCTATTTTCTTTACATATTGCCAGATTCCTTTCCACAGTGGATATACATATCTACAGGGCCACTAGCAGTGGCGGGAAGCCCCTATTTCATCACATCCCCTCCAACATTTGTTGCTCTCTGATTTTCTAATTTGGGCTAACCTCAGGGGTGTTAGGTGGTATTTCATGATTGTTTTAACTTGCATTTCTCTCATATCTAATGAACAGGAACACTTTCTCATGTGCTTTTGGAACATATGGGACTTCTCCCTAGTGAAAGTTCTTTTCAGTTATTTTGCTCACTTCCTTAGGGGATTACTTGTTTTTCTCTTTTTGCAGGCCATGATGATGTTGTAGATTTTTGTAATAAGCCCATTGTCCAATGTGTCATTACTAAAAATTCTCTCCCAGTCCGTGGGTTATCTTGCCACACTCTTGGTGAAGTTTTTATATATGCACAGGTGTTTTATTCTTTTTAAATCCCATTTGTTGATTTCCTGTTCACCTGTGTGTACACCCTTTCCTATTGTTTTGAGCCTATGAATGCCCTGAGCCAATGATCTTAGGCATATCCCAATTCCTTCTTTGATGGTCCTGGTGGACTGGGATTTTATTTCTAGGTCTGTGATCCACCTGGAGTTTGTGCTTGTGCTTGGGGTGAGGTAAGCTTCTTGTTTCATTTTTTCTACATGTGGATTTCCATTGTTTCCAGCATCACTTGTTAAAAAGGGCAACCACTTCCCACTTGATGTTTTTGAGAGGCTTATTGAAGGTCAGTTGTCTACATGCTAATGGTTTTACTTCTGGGCATTCTTTTCTTTTCCACTGGTCTGAGAATCTGACATTGTATCACATTGCTTTGACCTCGCTAGCTGTGTAGTAAGTACTAAAATCAGGTAAAGTGCATCCTTCAACTTTGTCCTTCTTCTTGAGGAGTTCTTTGCTAATTCTGGGCTTCTGCCCTCTCCATTTGAAACTGGTGGTCAATTTTTCCAGTTCTTTGAAGAAGATTGCTGGTATTTGAATCAGAATAGCATTAAATTTGTAACTTGCTTTAAGGAAGATTGATATCTATATTATGGTGAGCTTTCCAGTACATGAGAATGGGATGTTCTTCTATTTGTAGAGGTCACTTTTGGTTTCCTGTAATAGGGTCTTGTACTTTTTCTTGTCTAAGGCTGTAGTTGTTTGATGTTAAATATATTCTTAATTATTTCAATTTGCTCTTGGCTACTGTGAAGGGTACTGCCTTCTTGATGTTCAATTCCATGGTCCTCTCCGATGTATATAGCAGACCTACCGAATTCTGTTTGTTGATTTTGTATCCTACCACTCTTCCATAGTCCTCTATCACTGTAAGCGTTCCTGTTGTGGAGCTTGAGGGTTTTCAATGTACAGGATCCTGTTGTCTGCAAATAGTGATAATTTCACCTTTTCCTTTCATTTAGACACCTTTAATGTCCTTCCACTGCTTTATGTTCTTAGCTGGAACTTCCAGTATGATATTGAATAGAAATAAGTACAAGCGACAACTTTGTCTTGTATCCTTTTTCAGTGGGATTTTTGTCTTTTCTCCATTAACTATGATGTTGGCTTTTGTTTATTCATAAATGACCTGGACTAACTTGAGAAATTTACCTTCCCTTCTTTTCTTGGTGAGTGGCTTAATGAGGAATGGTTGTTGGATGTTTCCTAATGTTTTTATCTGTGTTTATGGATATTATTATGTTTTTTATCCTTTTTCTTATTGATGCAGTGTGTAATATTGATGGATTTTCTGATGTTGAACTATCTCTCCATGCCTGGGATGAATCCTACCTGGTCATGGTGGGTAAGATGTTTTATATACTTTTATATTCTATGGGCCAATATTTTAAGGATTTTTATATCTATGCTCGTTAGAGATTTCAGTCAACAGGTTCCTATACCTGTGCGGCCTTTGCCCGGTTTGGGTATCAAAGTTATGCTGGGTCATAGAATGAGTTTGGGAGGTTTCCATCCTTTTCTATGCTTTTGAATACTTTGTGGATGGTCAGAGTCAACGCTTCCTTTAAAGCTTTAATGCTGTGAAGCCATCTGGTCTGGGGGCTTTTTTGTTGGTAGTTTCTTGTTAACCCTATTGATTTCTTCTTTCACTATTGGTTTATTGAGGTTCTTGACCTCTGAGAAAATCAAAGGAAAGACTGTTTTTCCAAAGTATCTATCCATGTCTTCCACATTTCTGAATTCATTAGCATACAGTCCTTCATAGTATTTTGTGATTATGGGATCTGCCGTAATTACCACTGTCTCATCCCTCATCCTGGCTATTGATGTCTGCTCCTTCCTTTACTTGGTTAATATTGCCAGCACTCTTTAAATTCTTTTGATCCTTTCATAGAACCAGCTTTTTGCTACATTTGTCTTTTGCATCATTCTCTTGTCTTCCCCCTGGTTTAACTCTACCCTGATTTGTATTATTTTTTTTTGTTTTGCTATTTGAGGGGTTGTTCTGTTGACTCTGTTCTACTTGTCAGAGGTTTTATGTTAACGTACCTGTCATAAGCCTCTCTTCTTTTTTCATAAATGTATTTGATATCAAGCTATCTCTAATAACTCCTTTTGCAGTATCCCATAAGATTTGGTATGTTGTATTCTCGTTCTCATTAGTTTCTAGGGAATTCCTAACATCCTCTCTAATCAGGGCCTGTACTCATTCATGTTTCAGATCATTGTTCATCCTCCAATTTATTGCCCTTGCTTTTCCAGTTGTCCTTTTATTAATCTCTAGATTTATGGCATGGTGATCTGAGAAAGACTTCTGAATAATCTCTATGTGTCAATAATCTCTATGTGTTTGAGGATTGACTTGTGTCCCAACATATGGTATATTCTTGAAATGAGCCTTGTGCACTTGAGATGGAAAGCTCTATAAATGTCTATCAGACCCAGTTGCCTAATTACATTGTTTAGTTCAATAGCCTTGTTGCTAAGCTTCTTTCCCAGTGATCTGCTTTTCTCTGATAGTGGAGTATTAAAGTCACCTATTTTCATTGTTGAATCTGTGATTTTTTCAGCTTTTTAGTTGTTTGTTTAATGAAATTCACAGCTCCACTTTTCAGTGTATAAATATTCAATATGCTAATTGGTTCTTCGTTTATTGAAACTTTAAGCATTATATAGTGTCCTTCTTTGTCTCTTTTTATGGTTTTAACTTTGAGGTCTATTTTGTCAGAAATTAATATTACCATACTGCTTTTTTTATGTTGCCATTTGCCTCATGCCCTTTCCACCAGCCTTTTATTCTTAATTTATTTTTGTCTCTGCTCTTGCAGGCAATATATTGATAGATTATATTTTCTGAGTCAATCCACCAGTCTTCTTCTTTTGATGTATGAATTGAGTCTATTGGAATTCAGAGTTATTATCACAATATGTGCATTCATTGTTTTCATACCATCTCTTGTGTTTTGGCTATTTTCCTATCTCCTTTCACATCAGTGTGATGTGTTTGTGTGGGGAGATTCTATCTTGTCTTCTCTTCCCTTTAAGGCCTCGTTATCTTAGTCATTGGTGCTGGCACATTGGCTTCTGGATAGAGATGGGTTATATGGTGGTCTCATGCTTGCGCTTGGTGGAGTTGATACTCTGGTGGTAGTGAGTCATCCAGTATCTTCTGCAGGGTCAGATGTCTTGTAGCATATTCTTTTAGTCTTTCCTTGTCTTGGAAGACCTATCTCCCCATTTATTTTAATGGGTAACTTGACAGGATAAAGGATTCTTGGGGAAGTGTTTTTTTCTTTCAATTTTTGGAAGATGTTACTCGACTCCTCCTCCTCTTCATTGTGTCTGCTGATAGGTTTGAGCATAGTCTTACCTGAATTCCTTTGTATGTGATTCTCTTTCTTTTGCTGCTCCCCAAATTTCGATACTATTATATGTCTTGGTGAGCGCTTCTTGGGGTTTAATCTAGTTGGTATCCTTTCTGCTTCCTGTATGAGTAACTGGTGCTCACTCATTAAGGTAGAAAAGTTTTCTACCAGAAATTCCTTCACTATTTTGACTGTCGACTTGTGCAGTGTGTTCTGATAGACCGATTATCTGAATATTCTTCTTTTTCATAGCATCTGTCATTAATCTCAGGTTATCTTCTGCTCCTTTAATTTTCCTGTCCTTTAATTTTCTCATTTTCTGAGGTCTGCTTGCTTGTCTTTGAGATCACTGATATGGCTCTCTACCTCCTCAAGCCTAATAAAGAATTCTGTAATTTTGTGTGTGACTTTTGCTACCTTAATCGTTAGCGCCTGTATTTTCCTTTGGTGTGTAGACACCATCCCCTCTATTGTAAACTTCACCTCCTTTATCATTGCGTCCTTATTTTGCATTGATTCCCTCAGCACTTGCATTACTCCAAGCAGACTTCTGAAGATTTCCTTCTGTGACAAATCCTTGTCTGATTTTTCTACGGGCAATATGAACTCTGCCATTGTGTTTTGTCTCTCTGGTTTTTGTGTTGAGAGGGATGCAGTCTATTGATTTCTCCTTGATAATTTCTTTGTGCCAATGTTCCTGAGAGACCAGTGTGACGTTTGGTCTTTCTCTGCTAATGATGTTTTCAGGTGGCTGCCTGTGACCTACTATAGAGATGGGCCAAATTGCTGTGTAAGCAGAGTTCCTCGGTGGTTCAGTGGCTAACAATGCTGAGAAGTTTTAGTGTCTGGAGTGGAGCGTGGAGCCTCTATGTATGTCTCTAGGCTGCTTTGTCCTGGTCTGTCAGGGTACACTTAGCAATCTTTTTTATTGCTTAATTTTTTTATAGCATAAGAGAAATAATAGGAAAAAGCAGAAAAAAGGAAGAAAAAAAAGTAAAAACTGATGGAAAAAAATTTAAAGAAAGAAAAATAACCCTCCCTCTTATCCTTCTGATATTTAAAGATGCCTAATAGAAAGCAAAGGTGGTGGAGACCTCTCTGCCATGGGAGGTGGTGCTTATCTAGGGTTCACAAAGTCCGGCTATGTGAGGGGAATGAATGCTCCCGGATCCCTGCAGACCTGTAGTGCTGAACTGTAGTCAGAAGCTTCACCCACGGGAAGCACACCACAGCAGTGAGCCTCCTGTGACTGCTGAAAGGGCTGGGACAGCAAGGGGGGCTGCAGTGACATGGGCAGGCAGTGGCCTGGGCTCAGGGAGGAATGCTTACCATTCAGGCCACTGGTGCTGGGAATGGCACAGGGCTTTGCAATAGCCTGGTCTGACCTGGGATGGACAGAAAGTGCCCCAGCAAGACATGCAGTGCTGGGGACGCTAGCTTCCTGTGCAGACATGGATGCTTAGTATTGAGGGTCAGTAGCACTCAGGCAGTGTGTGTGTCTTGTTGGAAGGGAATGACAAGGGTTGCTGGCTCACAGGGAGGTCCGCAATGAGGCCTCCCAGGCAGGGACCGAAACTGGCCGGTGCTGGCAGGTGTGAAGGCAGAGGTGCCTGTGGAGGTGACCCAGACGATACTGGGGGTGGATTATCAGCTGTCTCAAGTCACCCAACCAACAACCAGTTGTAATTTCCTTCAGTTTCAACCTGAACTTGAATAGGAGCAATTGATATGCTCCACAGTTACTTCAGTCTCATTTTATATACTGGTATTTGGCCCCTTCATAATCTCTGCCCACAAATGTAGTCAATTTGATTTCTGTGTATCTCATCTGGAGAAGTCATATGCATAATCTTCATTTGTGTTTTTGAGAAATGTAATGTAATAAAAAAGTCATTGGTTTTTGAAAATTTTTGTCATGTAATATTCAGCTTCATTTCTACCACCAAGAGCATATTTTCCCATTGTGTTCCTTCTTTTTTGTTTCCAACTTTTGGATTCTAATTACCAATAATTATCAGTGCATCTTGATTGCATGTTTGATACAATTCAGAATGAAAACTTGGTAAAATTCTTCAATTTCTGTGTCAGTAACTTCAATGGTTTGTGTTTAAATTTGAAAGATGGTTGTATGTATTTACCAAATTTCCTTGTATTTGGATAATTTTTACTCTACTGCAGACAACATTGCACTCCAAACCAATCTTGACGTGTCCTTTAACAATGAATGCCATGCCAATTCCTCTTGAATCTGACATTCCTGGCAGAGTAAACCATATGATTTTCTGATTCAATATGACCAACATCATTCTATTGTACCTCACTAATGCCTAGACTATTAATCCTCACACATTCCACTTCATTTTTAGTAACTTACAATTTTCCTAGATTCAAATTTTGCATTCCAAGTTCTGATTATTTAATATCTTCAGTTCTTTCTTCTTACTGTGTTCTGTCACCAAATGAAGGTCCCAATGATTGAATACTGAAGTTTTTACTCTATCGATATCATCAGGGTTAACTCTACTTTGAGAAAGCAGCTCTTCCTTATTCATGTTTTGTGTGCCTTATGATCTGAGAGGATCATCTCTGGCAAAATCTGTTGACATTTTATGAGGTTTTAAGTATCTTACTATCTTTCAGTGCTATCCATAGGGTTTTCAGTGGCTAATTCCTCCAAGGAGGATAGCCTACTTTTTCTCCATAGTCTGTTCTTGCTTTGAAAAAAGTCCTGAAATCTGTTCCTTTTGGGTACCCTTTCTGTATTTGAAATACCAATGACATAGTTTTCAGCATCCTAGCAATAGCTAAGTCACCACAATACAAATGGCAGACAAGGGGTGGCATCAAGTACCTAGTTCGATGGAAATGAGTCAGTAGAGAAACAGATGAATAATCATTATAAGGTTCCTCGTGCTGTTACTCCTATAGTTCCTTAAGACACTCTAACAGGAGAGTTACCTGGTTGGTTTCTACTTGACTTCTCTGGGTAATTGGCATAGTGCAACAGTACTTCTAGGACTAGAACTTAGCCATCAGCTTCAAACAGCTAGAGATTACCACTAACTGGTGCTCTCTCCTGAGCTATTTTATTATTGATGGCTTTCATCCCAACATATAGATATCACTGCTCCATAATTCCTACAGCTGGATAAAACAAACTTCAATTTTTGAACCCTAACACCAACTACTTGATGGCATTTTAAATTTTTATCTTTTTCCAGATGATATTCTGTAAGCTGGACTGAAATTTTCCAAATGCTACCACAAACACTGTATCAGTCCAATTAGGGAGACCCCATCCAGTAAATATCAGTCCAGACATGTAAAAACTGCGAGTTAGGGAACTTCCTCAGTTGAAAAGAGCTTCAACCTCCCCTTACCTGTGTTACTTGGGATTCACTCTGAATAGCCTCAAAAAGCTTATATTGGATCTTTTCTCACTGAATAGCAAGTAAATTACAATACAAGTAAAATAATAATTTTTACTAAGTGAAAACACATAGCACTGATTATTTCCTCACTCCTCGCAGACAGAGACAGAACTCTATCTTAGAACTGCCAATCGCTAATTGATAGCCTTGCTTTTGTCATTGTTGCTACGTGCCACGGACTCAGTTCTGACTCGTAGCAACGTTAACAACAGAATGAAGCATAGCTTGATCCCACACTCTCTTCATAATCATTGCTGTGTCTGACCACATTGCTTCAGCTATCATGACAATCCATGTCCTTGAGGGCCTTCCTCCTTATTGCTGGCCCTCCACTTTCCCAAATATGACCTTCTTCTTCAAAGACTGATTCATCCTGGCAACACATCACAAGTAGGTGAAAAAAAAAAAACTCTCATCATTCTCATTTCTAACTAGCATTCAGACTTACTTATCCCAGAGAAGATGTGTTCTTTCTTCTGGAAGTTTACAGTATAGTAACTATTTTTCACCATACCATATTAATATGCATCAATTCTTCTTTAGTCTTTGCTATTTATTGTCCAGGCTTCATATGCATAGCTGTTGTTGTTGTTGTTGTTATTGCCACTGTTAGATGCCATCAACTCTGTTTCAATCCATAGAGACACAGCAGAATGACTACTGCCTGGTTTTGTACCAGCCTCCCCACTGGTCCAAGGTTGAAGCCCATTGTTGCAGCCACAGTGTCAATCCATCTGGTTGAGGGCCTTCCTTTCTTTCTCCAACCCTCTACTTTATCAAGAATGATGATCTTCTCCAGGGACTAATCTCTCCTGACAACATGTTTAAAGTTTCATCAGCTCTAAGGAGCATTGTGGCCCTATTTCCTCCAAAGCATATTAGTTTGTCCATTTAGCAAATCAGGTTGTCCTCTTCTCCAGCACCAAAATTCAGATGCATCAATTCTTCAGTCTTCCATAGTTATTGCCCAACTTTCACATGCATATGAGGCAACTGAAAATGTCATGGTTTGGGTGAGGAACAGCATAGTCCCCAAAGTAATATTCTTACTCATCAACACTCTAGAGAGGTCAACAAATATGCCCAATGCAACTTGTCTTTTGATCTCTTGTCTACTGTGTCTATGAAGATTGATTGTGGATCCAAGGAAGACATTAATCCTTCTAAACTTTAGATTTTTTTCTCATTTATCATGATGCTATCTAATGGTCCAGTTTGGGGTATTTTGCCTTTCTTGACACCGCCTATGTAGTGAAGACTGCAATCCTTGATCCTCATCAACAAGTACTTTAAGACCTCCTTATGTTCACCAAGTAAAGCTGTTACATCTGCATGTCTCCAGCTGTCAATAAGTCTTCCTCCAGGCCTGTCGCTACATTCTTCATAGAAGCCAGCTTCTCTGAAGAGTTGCTCAGCATACATATTGAATAAGTCTAGTGAGATGATGCAACCCTGTTGCACACGTTTCTTGATGTAAAACCATGCAGCATTCCCCTGTTCCGTTTGCACAACTGCCTCTTGATTCGTATACAAATTCTTTGTGAGAAAATGGAAGTTTTCTGGAATCCCTATTCTTTTCAAAGCTGCTGTTTATTATGATCCATAAAATCTAATGCCTTGGCACAGTCTATAAAACACAACTAAACATCTCTCTGGTATTATCTACTTGAGTCACATGTCCCTATCATTATCAATGTATCATATCCTTTGTCCAATGTCCTATTCTGAATCTCCTACATCTGACCTGACCCTCCAACAGCTCCCTGTCAATGAAATCCTGCAAACATTGTCCCTTAATGCAATTTCAATGCATATGAGAAGATTGAAAATCCCATGTCTTGAAATGGTGGACCAGGAAAACATCAGTCACAAACCTTATAGCAAAAGAACTATCACTACAATCTTAGACTGAGTTCTCCACCTACACCTTTTTATTGGTGCAGCAAAGTTGACCTGGTACTTGTCACCAATATTGGAAACTTCTCTTGATTCATAATTTCAAAGTCAGATGAACCCAATATTAAGATAACCCAATATAAACCACAGGCTGATGGCTACAAATGTGGATGAATCAGGTTTGTGAATTCAAGGTCAGCAGGACTAATGGCAGGCAATTGGCTCAAGACCAAAGATCCAGATGTTGATAAGGCAAATGCAGCATCCAGGTGCAGCCAAACCCAACCAGCTCTCTACAGTATCCACTTTTATAGGAAGTATACTATACCTCCAAAACAACTTCATTTCAATTGCATCAGAACTGTGACCTCAGTAAAGGGGCGTTACTCCACTCTAATCTTATTGCAGGTGCTGGACTGCTCGCCACATATCCTATTCCAGGCTTGATTTCATTGTGTTAGGTTGCATCGTGAGTATTAATAGGTCTTAACTGTCAAACTATGGAGAATCCTGGAAAGTTGACACAAAACTTAGACCAACTACCAAATTATCTGAAAGAGGTCATATTAAAAGTCCCTAGAGTAAAAAAGTGTGCAACCAAACTCAAAATTATAAGAAGACAGGCTTAAAGATCACACTGGTGGAACTCTGGGACTATGGCTCCAAGTCACCTTTCAGGTCCAAAAGTGAACTTACATCCATAGATCAATTTTCTTTCTTTTTTTTTTTTGGGGGGGGGGATGGCATACTGCTCTCCGGTGGTGGGAGTAGGAGGCCCAGCCCCACTGCTGGAATTGAACCTCCTTCCCAGTGGGCCGCAGTCCCGCTCACAACCACTACGCCACTGGGGCTCAGCCCCCATAGATCAATTTTCAACCAAACAGAAGTTCTACTGCAGACACCATAGCACACCCATCTTAAAACAATCAACCACTCATGATTAAAAGGGGAGCATTTTTCCAAAAACAAAGTTCAGAGAGTTGGAAAAGAAAGATGAATTGAAAAAGGAAATACAGAAAATGATTTTACAATGTGGGAATAGCAATTAATGCCATAAAATGAAATGTATCTAAATTGTTTAATAGAAAACTCAGCTGCTTTGTAAACCTCCACTAAATTCACAGCAAAAAGTTACAAAATATGCCCTGGCATAGCCTAGGCATTTAGTTTCTTGACTGCTGCTTTCATAGGTATTAATTGTTGATCCAATCCTGGACAATTTCAGGAGATCTAGTGCTAGCCTGAGTTACTCATTGGGCTGCTAATCAGAGGGTAAGCTGTTCAATATTTCCAGCCTTTGGATGGGAGAAAGATGGAGCTTTCTTCTCCTGTAAAATATTAGAGTCCTGGAAACTCACAGGGACATTTCTACTTTGTCCTATATTGGTCACTGCTTCAGAATAGACTCTGTGACACTGATGATATTTTCAAGTAAATTTTGATAAATTTCATATTTTTACCTCATTTTACCTGTTGATCTAATTCTGTAGATCTTGCTTTCTTTATGTTGATGTGTAATCCATAGAGAAGGAAGTAGTCTTTGATGTTCATTAGGAAGTGCTTCATATCCTCTTTGCCTTCAATAAACAAGGTTTTGTCATCTGCATACTGCATGTGGTTGACAATGCCTCATTCTTCATATAGTCAAGATTCTCATATTAGTTTCTCAGCATACTGTTATTATAAATATGGTGAAGGGATACAACATTGATGCAAATGTTGGCTGATTTTAAACCCCACACTATCTCTTATTACTATCCAGTCAAATCAGACAGAGTAGAACTGCACCATAGCATTTCCTAGTCTGCAATAAACACAGAAGCAAAAAGTCAGATTTCTCACCCATGGAGAAACTGGTGGGGTCCAACCACTGAGTTTTCAGTTATCGACTGAGTGCTTAACCACTGCACCACCACGGCTTTTTTCTATAAGTAATGCAATCTTTTTTGGGGGTGAGGACATCACTGCCCTCTGGTGGTGGGAGTAGGAGGCCCAGCCTTTGCTCCATGGAGCTGGCATTGAACCTCCATCCCAGTGGGCCGTAGTCCTGCGCACAACCACTATGCCCCGGGGATCAGCTCCTAAGTAATGTAATCTTTAAGTATTATTTTTCTCATCTCTAAAGTGGGAAGAAAGCAAATGCATTGTCATGAAGAAAAAATGTGATTGGCACTCTTAGAAGAAAAAAAGACCTAGCTGAAAATCAAATGATCATCTAGCATACCCACCAACCTCATATTTCCCATCATAACTGACATTGTAATAACTTTCATTCCTCGAAACTTTTTTAATCAAATATAGACACTTTCTATCAAGTTAATCATCATAATGGGAGCTTTATTCTTTGTAAATAATCTATTCAACATATTTACCTAACTATCGTATAATTATCGCATCTTTCATAATTGGCTGCTCCATTTTTTTCTGAATCACTCTACCTTACTAATAAACCTTTACCATGATGCTATTGGTCACCACACATTTTGGTGCCAGAAATGTTAGACTTTTTTCAGAGTATATTTAATGTGTAGATTTTTTTTAAATGACACACGTTTTTCACTATTAGCTATAGTTTTTCAGATTCAGAACATATTCCATATGCCATTCTTTACTCTATTTACCCAGAAAAAAGGCAGCCCACAGTGGCTTTATTTAATATAATTTGTGCTGTGCTAATTATTTAAGTCACATTGACTTTAACCTAATGTCATTTGATCCAAAGATATAAATACATGAACTTGAAATTTTCCCCTAATATCACTTCCCTTTTACTAGTAACTGAATAGCAGGCACTTCTAATTTGTTCTCTTAAAAAGAACACAAAAATAAGAGTTAAGGTAGAAGGAAAAGGCGTCCTGATGCTGTCGTGAGTTATATGTTTGACTGGTAACAGTAAGGTCTGCTATTTGAGCCCATCAGCTCCTCTGCAAGAGAAAGGCAAGATTTTCTGCTCTCATGATGAGTTAAAGCCAGGACAAGTTCCATCCTGCTCTACCAGGTCACTAAGAATGATAGCAGACTGACTGGTAGGGAGTTTGGTGGCATAAATAGAAATTCAAATATTCTAAAACCTAAACTGGACCCATCAGAGTTCAAACTCCTATATTAAAATTAAAATGTTCCAGTCTTGTCATAAGATGGCACAATTTCTCCACCTGTACATAGAAACTCTTAAAAGAAAAGTTAGAATTTTTCTTATGGAGAATCTTGAAGTCAATCTCACTTAAGAAACATTTAGCATGAATTATCTAATGATCTTGGGCTGAGCCCTGGTGGCGTAGTGGTTGTGCGCAGGACTGTGGCCCACTGGGATGGAGGTTCAATTCCACCGCCACAAGAGCAAAGGCTGGGTCTCCTACTCCCACCACCAGGGGGCAGTGATGCCTAAAAAATATGAATTATCTATTGATCTCTCTATATTAACATGTGCTCTGAAATGTGTACTGCATACTTTGAAGAAGATAAATGTATATCTTCAAACAATTGATGAAAATAATGTGAAGTCTTACACATTCAACATTCTAAATTGGCTCCACACCTGCATACGTGTTTTTCAGTTTTCCTTCTTTATTTTCCATTTTTGCCAAACTGTGTGCTGGCTCTGCAGTATCTGGCTTATATTCTCTATATACATTGCACAGCCTCCCACACCAAAAACACCACTGCCATCTAATTAATTCTAAATTATAATGACCCTGTAGAAAGAAAGAATTTTTCTTTGAATATCCAAACCTTTCCATTTTTGAAGGTTTCAGAGTGACTCATGGGTTTGAATCACTGACCTTATTATGATTGGAATCTCAGTATGTCACCAACTAGCTATCATAAGTTTATGTGCACCCCCTCTTGGAATCCCTTTAATGTCTAATTATTTTTCAAATATTTCTTATATTTTTGTATTTTCCTGGGTCTGAATTCTTCTCCTATTTAAACCTGGATGACAAATTCAATAATTAGTATAACTTAATAGCAGAGACTTTAACAGAACACCATAGATACGGAACCAGAGCTAATGTGGTCTATCCAACACAATTTTCTGAATCAGTTCCCCAAGTCACCTCAGGAACAGGCCTACACAACAGAACTGCAAGGAAAATATTCATTTATTGGGCTGTGTTAATCTATTTCTGGAATAATCAATCTATGAATCTCTTTTATCATCTCCTATTCTTTCAATTTGCTTCTTCAACTAATCCCATAGGAACTGCTAGTTCATCAATCTCTCCTTTCTTCTTTTCTTCTATTTTTTCTGCTATTGACTTAGTTTTCATTTTCAGTATTTCCAAATACTCTTATTGATACTTAGACTCCCTTGCTTCTCTACTTTTTTATTTTACTTTTTGCAAATCTCTCCTACAATTTGAAAAATAACACCAAAAGAAAAGTAATTTGATAATAAATTTATGCTTTGATTGGAAGTCATTTCTTATAAAATTTACTATTTGATGTCACCACTCCTACAGACTAATATTTAGTTTCCTCAAGTGCTGATACTCCCTCACACTCAGTACTAAAGCAAAACCGGTGACAGCTGGGATTTGTTTAAGGCAGAAACTTGTAAGAGAAGTAAAACTCAAATATCTTCACTAAAGTGAACGATAGCAAAATGGTGAATGATTTGTGAAACTCAGAAAAGCAAGAGATTCTTATGGAGTTCTGTTGTCATTGTATATCTCAGTGCCTATTACAGAGCATGAATATCATGTTTAACAATGTTAGTGGATGAACTGAACCCTCAATGCACCTTCAACTGAAACTTCATTGTCCCTAGTAATCTGGCATTTTTTATCAACTTAATTTTGCAATGAGAATATGGCTAATTGGGAACTTTTCCAATCTTCCAAAGAACTTCCATTCTGTCCTTGACCTTTCCTTCATCCTCTATCATTTCTTTGATAGCATTCAGCAGAAGATCTTGACTTTTATATTACATGCAAACTACAAGTCACTATGCACGGACCAGAGTTCTTAAACCCTTTGCTAATAAATCTAGAACTACACTTCCTCCTATAGCAACCTTTGTTTCCCTTACTATGGAAGATCTATCTTTGTTTGTTGTCCAAGCAAAGCTCCACCATTTATGATTTGCCTATTTCTTTTCTTATATTCTCATATTACTCACATTATTTGATTATTTTGTATGCTCTCATTTTCTTATTAAATTCTCTCTCTTACTTTCCTTCCCCTGTTTTTATTCTTTTCCTTTCATATTTCTTTTAAATATGTTCAAAATTTTAAAATTCATTTCCTTGGGGGCTCATTCAGCTCTTGCTTTGATCAATACATACATCAATTGTATGCAGACCACAGTTGCACATTTGTTGCCATCATTATTCTAGAAACATCCTCTTTCTACTTAGGTCCCCAATATCAGTTCCCCATATTTCCTCTCCCTCCTGACTCCCACTCCTGCATGAACCCTTAATGACTTACAAATCATTCATTATTTTGTCATATTGCACACTGTCTGATGTGTTCCCTCACCCACTTCCCCACCATCTTTACCTGAGGGAGGAGGTTATATGTAGGTCCCTGCAATTGGTTCTCTCCTTTCTACTCCACCTTCCCTTCCCCTACCAGTATCACTACTCTCACCACTGGTCCTGAAGGTATCATCTGTCCTGAATCCTCCATGTTTCTGACTCCAGTGTATAATCATCTTGTCTATTGGGATTTCTAAGATTGAATTGGGATCATGATAGTGGATGGGAAGAAGCATTTAAGAACTATAGGGAAGTTGCATATTTCATTGTTGCCATACTGTACATTGACTGGTTTATCTCTTTTCTGTGACCTCTATGTAAAGGGATGTCTCTTTATCTATTGATGGGCTTTAGGTCCCCAATCCTCACTCCTCCTTATTTATAATGATATAATTTTCAGTTCTTTGATACCTGATTCCTTGGACACCTCGTGGTCACACAGACTGGTGTGCTTCTTCCATGTTGACTTTGTTGCTTCTGAGCAAGATGGATGCCTGTTTGCTTTCAAGTCTTTAAGATCCCCCATGCTACATCTCTTGATAGCTGGGCACCATCAGCTTTCTTCACCACTTTTGCTTGTGCAAACATTTGTCTTCAGTGATAGTGTTGGTAAGGTAAGCTTCACAGAATGCCAATTTAATTGAACAAAATGTTCTTGCATTGAAGAATTACTTGAGTGGCGGTCCAATGCCCATTTGCTGACTCAATACTAACCTTATAAGTACATGCATGTAGATCTATTTCCCTATCATTATACATAAATATATTTACCTATGCACATGCCTGTATTTAGACCTCTATAAATGTCCTTTACTCCCCCCCACCCCCAGTTCTTTCTTCCATTTCCTTTTACTTTCCTCTTGTCCCAGTATCATGCTCAGCCTCCATTTAGGTTTCAGTATTTTCTCTCTGTTACATTACTCTTGATCAATCCCTATCAGGCCTCTCACACCCGCCTTGTCACTGATTTTATTTCACTTGCTGTTCCCTTATCTGTGGGTTGGTCAACACCACCTCCTTTCCGCTCCTCTCCATCTCCCATACCCCACCCCCACCCTAGAACCATCAGTCCCAATGTTTCCTTCTCTAGACTGTTCATCCAGCCTATCATATCTAGATAGACCTGAAGAGATAACAATATGTACAAGAAAACACAAGTCATCCTAAGATGTAGAGATAAAAGAAAATGAAATGATAACAAAAAAGAATACAATGCCATATATATGTCAAAAATTAAAATAGTAGCAAAATAAAAACCTGTAAATAATTTAAGCTCTGTTCACTGACCTCCAGGAGTGCCTGCTAGTTGTGTCCATTGGGGTGCCACCCCCTGGTCCCAAAGTAGATCCTTGGCACTTCCTCAGGAACTCCATGCTCTTTTGCACACCCTTAGTGTTTTGTCTTGATATGGTTGGGTCAGACAGGATACTATCCCAACACTGCTTCTCTGTTGTTGTCCCTCTAGGGCCTTGGGTCAGTGAGGGATGCCATGTTTCATATGTTCCTCTCTGTGCATTGACTGTTCTGAGTGGGAATGTCATCCTCGAGGCTCAGTGGGTCAGGATCAATATGTTCCAAGTTTTCTCATTAAAAATAATCCTTACCAGGCTGAGCCCTGGTGGCGCAAGTGGTTGAGTGCGGGACTGCGGCCCATGTGCTTGGAGGTTCAAATCCAGCGGCGGCTCTCAGGCACTGGGTGGCTCCCACAACCACTAGAGGGCAGTGAGGCCCACAAAAACAAAACAAAACAAATAAATAAATAAATAAAAATTAAAAAAAATAATCCTTGCCTACTTTCAAGTAAACCTCTAGTCATTGGTCTCTTCTTTCTTCTTTCTTCTTATAGCTAGACATCTCAAAAATATCTTTCTTTATTTCTGTCTATAAATATATCTTTCATTCCAATTTTACATCTCTCATAAAGTCACAATGATTTTTCCTTGGTTTATTTAATGATTTGTTTCTCTTACACTCTCCTATTTTCTACTTCCTTGTAATGACTTTTTTGCTGTTTTTGTTACATCTTTTATTTTTACATTCAATATCGAAATGTTGAAATTTTTCAAAGTTCCAACACAAATTCCCCTTCTCATCTTCACTCTTTTGCGAGGCAACACACATATTGAAAGTGTGATGAGCACTGGTACAAAGACTCACACACTTATATCTCTAATAACATCTTGCCTCTGAGTTATAAAGTGATCTCCTCTAAATTTTTGTCCTTGGCTTTCATAAAGGCATCTCAAAGTTCATATTCAAATTGAAACTCATATTTTCCCAAAGCTTTGATCTTTTATCTCTCCTGTTGTTACTTGCTAATAAATGCACCATTGAATTTTACCACTTAGAGGGCTAGAGTTCTCAGCCTTCACCTCCTTCTTCCATACTTTTCATACCCAGTCCACCACCAATTCAGTCTGGTTTACTTCCCAAAAAACTCTTAAATCTGCCAGGACAAGGGGTGGGGGGAAGAATATGGGGAGCTGGAATTTTAAAAAAAGAAACAACAACTAGAGGAAAGGGGAAAAAGAGGAGCTTATGCCAGGGGCTAAAGTAAAAAATATTTGGAAATGGATGTTGCAACATGTGTACAAGTGTGCTTAATATGAATGATGTATTGAATGTTATAAGAGCTGTAAGAGTCCCCAATAAAATCTATATTAAAAAATGATAAAGATATAACTGAAAAAATCTGTCCAGTTCACTTTAGCTCCCTAACCTCACCTGTCTTATTATCCCATTGCTACTTGTCTCATGGACACCCTAAATCATCTCCTAATACACTCACATCCATGCATGTCTAATTCAAATATATTCTTCATACTGAAGTTGAATTTGTTCTTTCACAATGTAAACCTGGTCATAGCAATTCCTGTGCTATTACTGTTAGATAACAGCAAAATACTTAAAAAGGACTCAGAATGGTTCTTTATGGCTTCATGCCCGTCTCCAGTACATTTTCATACACAACTCCCATTTGGTCTCTGTGATCTAGCCAAATGGTCTTTCACTTAATTTCTCAAATAGTAATGCTTCTGCTAGGTGTGCAGTCATTTCTTATTGATTTATTTGCATAAACATTTCTCCCTGGATGCCATTTCCCAGGTCAACTCCTGCACAACGTCCCAAGCTCCCATATTTATTCCTTGCTTGTGAATTTTTTCTTTTTCTCATGATATAAGTCTAATTGGAAAATATTCTTTCATTGTTGTTATCATAAGGCATAATCAATTTGATCTTGAATCATTGAGTCACAGAGTCTCACATAGACCTTATTTACAGCAGGCAAAAACACTGCCCAGTTCTTCAATGCTCTTAAAATTGTTCATATGTTTAAGTCCATTAAAGAAGCCACTGTATCAATCAACCTGGTGAAGGATCTTCCTTATACCCCTGCTCCCCCCCTCCCTTTTATTTTACCCAAACATGATGTCTTTTTCCAGAGACCGATCTCTCAGAGACACCCAAAGGATATGAGCTAAAATCTGATTGTACTTCTTCCCAGACAGATTTGTTTGATTTTTAGAAGTCCATGGTACTTTGAAGATTCCTCGCCAGCACCACAATTCAAATGTGTCTGTCCTTCAGTCTTCCTTATTCAAGGCCCAACTTTCACATGCCTGTGAGATGACTGGGAATACCAAAGCTTGGATCAGACTTGCTTTAGTCTTCAAAGTAATATCTTTGATTTTCAACAATTCACAGATGGCTTGTGCAGCAGATTTGTGCAGAGAATTCAATACATCATTTGACCTTTTAACTTCTGCTTCAATGAGCATGGTATGTGAATTCAGGCAAGAATAAAGTCCTGACAATGCCAAACTTTTCTTCCTTTATTATGATGTCATGTGTTGGTACAGTTGTAAGGACTTGAGTTTTCTTGACATTAAGCTAAAATCCATAATGAAAGCTGAAATCCTTTGTCTTCATCAGAAAATTCTTCAAGTTCTAGTGTCAGCAAACAATGTTGCATCATCTGTATGTAGCTAGTTGTTACTAGGCCTTCCTACAATTTTGATGCCATGTTCCTTTTCATACAGTCCAGATTCTCACATTATTTTCTCAGCATAAAAGTGAATAATATGGTGAGAAGACACAACTATGAAGCAGAGTTTTGTTGGTTTCAGATCATGAAGTATTACTTCATGCTGTTCAAACAAATACCTCTTTATCCATACACAGATTCTGCATGATCACAGTTAAGAGCTCTGAAATTCCCATTTTCCTTAAGGCTTTCCAAAGTTTTTTATGATCCACACAGTTGAATACCTTTGCTTAGTTAATAAAACACAAGTAAATATCCTTCTATTATTCTCTGTCTTCAGCAAAGATACAGCTGATATAAACAATTACTCCTTGTTTTATGTCCTTTTCTGAATGCTGCATGATTTATGACAAATTGGTCAATCTATTCCCATAAACATTGTTGGATGATACTTGGCAAAATTTTATTTGCAAGTGATGTTAATGATATTTTCTATAGTTTGAGTATGTTGTTTTATCACTTTACTTTAGAATGAGCAAAAATATGGACATTTTCCAGTTGTATGACCAAATGCTTATCTTCCTAATACCTGGCATGAATGAGTGAGTGTTTCCAGTGTTTCATCAGCTTGATGAAATTTTCCCGTGGAATATTATTTTTGACTAATGCTTTCAGGAAACCTTGTCCTTCTTCCTCAAGTACCATTTCTTCTTGAGACTCTGGTCAAAATGATCCTAGCTGTAGTAATGTAGTTGGAAAAAAAGAGAAATACAGATGTAATAGACAAATTACATTGGCTACATCTGTAATTAAGTTCAATATCATTAGCTAAAATCCTACCAGCGGTTGATTGTAGCATAGAATATCAAGCAAGTTCAGGATAAAGCTGAAGAAAAGCACCTAAAACAAACCCACAGAAGCCAAACTATGACCTGGAGTCTATCCTACTAGAATTTCTAGAACATCTTAAGAATAAAAATGTCTCATTAGTTGTGGGTGTACATGAAGACCAACATTCACAAAGAAAGCAAAAGGTTATTAAAAACACAAGAAAGAAAGAAGTGAATGTCAAAAGAGACTCTGAAACTTGCACTTAATTTTAGAATAGCTAAAGTAAGTGGAAGAAAGAATGAAACTAAAGAGCCAAATAGAACATTTTTAAAAGCAGTTTGAAAAGACAAAGCCCAAAATTCAAACAAAATGTGAAAGGACTTAGAATTAGAAAATCAAAAGGGAAGAATGTATTCAGCATGTCTAAAATTGAAAGAAATCAAGAAAAATTCAAGTCTCCAGTTGAAATTTTGCAAGATTCCATAGACAAAATATTGAATGATGCATGAGGCATCAAGAGAAAATACAAAGAATATACAGTTACTACACTAGAAAAGAACTAGCCAACAATCCACCATTTCCGGAAGTAGCATATGAGCAAGGACCAATTGTGCTGAGGGGAGAAATTCAAACTGCACTGAATGCATTAGGTGAAAACAAGGCTCCGAGAATTAACGGAGTGCCCATTGAAATGTTTCAGATAACTGAAGAAACACTGAAAAAACGCTTTCATCTCTGACAAGAAATTTGGAAAACAACCACATGGCCAACTGACCAGAAGAGATCCATCTCTATTTGTGCACATTCCAAAAGAATGTAAGGCAGCAGAATGCTCAAAGTATAGAAGCATGGTTTTGATAGCTCACACAAGTTAGAGTTTGCTGAAGATTTTCCAACAACAATTGGACCAGTACACTGACAGAAGCTCAGAACATATTCAGAAGAAAATGTGGAACATGGGATATCAATACTGATGCCTGATGCATCTTGCCTCGAAGCTGGAACTATCACAAATATGTTTACTGCTCTTTCATTGACTATGGAAAGGCACTCAACTGTGTGGACCATTAATATACTCTGGGTAAACTTGAGAACAAAAAATGCCATAACACTTCATTGTGGTCATTCAGAACTTAAACGTGGATCAAAAGGCAGTTGTGTGAGGACAATGAGGGCATATTACATGGTTTAAAATCAGTAACGGTGAGTCTTAGGGTTGAATCTTCTCACCATATTTGTTCAATATATATGCCAAACAAATCGTCAGAGAGGCTGTTTTATATTAAGAAAAGCATGACATTAGGATTGGAAGAAATCCTTAATAACTTGCAGATGACACAATCTTGCTGGCTGGCAAATTAATGAGAAACCTCTAGGTGAGTCCATAAAATATGTGATTGTTGTATCAGTTTTGTAGTTGGTTTCAATTGTTACTGCCTAATGACCTTGATTTGCCACTCGCTGGACCCTATCCAATTTAACATGTTAATAATCACCTTAAGCAAGGAACCAAAGGTAAGTGGTTATCATTCTTTCTGAGATGCAAAATTTTAGAGAGTATACATTGAATTGAATTCTGGATGACAGTACTAAAACATAAGAGTTCAAAAATAACTGATTGTTTTTGTTTTGCCAAATCTACCCTGATCCTTCCCTGCCTCAAACCAGGTTGTTTATCTCATCCTTTAATGCTAAAAATGACTCAGTACACACACAACTAAAGAGGATAGTATTATTTTATTTATTTATTTTTGCCGCATTATTATTGCTTTCCATCAGAGAAGATGAACTGATATAGTCTATTAGATGAAATTAGTTGCTATGTGTGTTGGTCTCTGTTCTCTAGGGACGCAAAACCAGATTTGCACTATATGTTTTTGTAGACAAAAAGGGATATATATATATATATATATGCATATATATTCTCAAGAAATGGCTCACACAAATGTTTATGAGTTAGTTCTATCTGGTTTAAGTGAGTGGGTCAAATGTAAGCCAGGGACTTTTCCTGACTAATATAGCTTCAACTGGATGGTGAACAGGAAGCAGCAAGATGGGGCAGGAAGTGCATAGGCTGATGTATGCAGAGCTGAATGAATCTAAGGTTAGCTATCTACTGATGACTTCTGGGGTATTCAAGCTGTATGTCAGAGGTCAATGAATCAGACATAGACTCCAAATTCAGCAATAGAAGTGAACTAGTTTCTGTATAGTTTCAATCTATGTTAAAATTAGGTTACACTAGGAATGAATGAAACCTTCCTCAATTGTATTAATATGTGACCAGATTAAGGACTCTACATGATCACCTAGATTTCTTCCAGTTCTGAGAGTTAAGAGCTGTGATTGATTTAGTAGAAGTCAGCACCTATTTCTTCTGGTTCTGCCTCAGGTACTGCTGAGGAGGTGATGACAAATTGCCTGGAGTAGCTCTGAAAAAATATTTTTAAACAATCATCAGTTCAATAAGATCACCACTACCATTCTCACCCAATGCCTCAAATTCTAAGTGAGATCATGACGCTACTTAGTGGAACAATTTAATGTACCCAAAACAAAATCTTCTAGAGACCCTACTAAAATGCTACTCTTTTCTGGAACTCTGGGTAGGTCTTCTGCTACATCTTGACCTCTGGTGGTTCGAGAGCATCACTGCTGGTACATGAAGGGTGCTTTCCATAGGGAGAAACTAATTCATCCTTTCCCGATGTACAGCAATCTTTCCAGCAGCCTTGTGTGACCTCCAGAAGGAAAAATCCATTCTTTACATAATCAGTTCCAGCTCATGGAAACTGTTTAAGTAGAACCGTGTTCTACTGTTTTAATGACTGATTTTTTGGAACTATACTGCCAAGTCTTTATTCTGAGACACTTTTTTTCTTCTTCTGAGACACGTTTGAGTTGACTTGGCTCTCCATCTTTTGGTTAGCAGTCAAGGATATTAATCTTGGCCACTCAGTGACTCCATATAGTTTCCATGATCCCTTAAATATATTTTCTGTTAGGCTAATATCGGCTACATTCAGTACTCCTTTCCCTGATTTGTTTTTATTTTTAGAGTTCTTGAGCAATCTATAAAATCCCCACTTCATCATCATGCAAGATTTATCTATTTATAGTTCTTTTAAAGAAAAAGCAACAGAATAGAATACATTTGGTTCACCTTCCACTGTCGTCTCTGGAGAGATGTGAAGATAGAATAGAAACAAATATATCTTGGGGAAAGTACATCCAGAATGAATTCTAAGACTGAGCTTAGTGAGATTTTATCTCAAATACTTTGGACATGTCATTAGAGAGCAGTGCTTCGAGGAGGACATCATGCCTAATGAACAAAAAAGGGGAAGACGTTCAATGGGTTGGAATGATATTGTGGCTGCAACAATAGGCTCTAACATATTACCAATTGTGAGGAGAAAGCATAACAGGTGCTGCTCCATTGTCGGGTAAATAAATTTGCTATGACTAGGTTCTATGGTACCTAATAATAGTAACAGAATTTCATTTTCATCTCTGCCCTCAACTAACTCCTATTTTCTGCAAAGCTAAATTTTCCACAGAAGTTTATACCAATCTTTTTATGATCTGATTTTTTTCATATCTTTACCTTCTTGGTTGTTCTCATCATACCCTGTTAAAAATTCCAAATACATATTATAATATTCCCTTTTGATATCTGTTCTCATAGTCTTTTTTTAAAGTGTAGCTTACTGTTTATTACTTAGAATAAATTATGTGAAAAGTTTTTTCAGAGGGAAAGACAAAAGAAATTAGTCAGCAACCATTAAAAGCAAATTAAAAAATCCTTATATCTCCCAAAGGAACATCTGGTGATGTCTAGTAAGGGGGAGGCAGAGCTTACTAGATCTAAGTTTGTACTATTCTGGTACAACAAGAGGGTTTGGGCAAAAATATAACATCCTCTCAGTTAAGTTTTGTCAGAGGCCAGAAAAGGTGACACCATGATAATTTTGGAACCTGACCTGGTTAGATGGGTACCGTGGAGTTTCCATGGTAGCACTCTCTTAAGGTCTCAACTTAGTAAATGACTAATTGTGGGTGATGGACTTACACTACTAACATGATTGGGAGGGGAGAGCTAACCTCCAAGTGTAAAATAGCCTATGGAAAGAAGAGCCTGGGGTGACCTATGGTGGAATGAGTTCTTTCTAGCGTTTCTCTCTTAACTTCTTTAGAATTGTTGGCATTCGCTGGGACTGTCCAAATAGTGTTTACACTCCTGCAAGGTTTGGATAGCAACTATGAAATGCAGGTGCCCTTTGCTTACCAAGGGACAAATTTTGCAATTCTACTAGGGTTAAAAAGATCCATCTGTCAAAGGTTAAGGGGGCACCACACTGCCAACAGGAAGAATCATAACTGGAATTATAAACTCCTGGTAAAGAGCATAGAAGACCAATTTTCAATAGTGGTTGAAGAGGGGCAGAAAAATTGTTACGATCTTTATAGGAGCAGACTGCCGCTTGTTTTCCCCATCATTGGTACCTCTGATCTGTCAGATAGCAGCTGGCTGCTTAACTGCAGCGCCACGAGGTTTTTTGTCCACATTTCTATAGGTATAATTACTAAACCTCTGGCTGTCTGTCATGGCTAGCATGCATAATCATTGACTACCTCCACTCAATAAAAGTTCTTGAAGCTGGAGCTGAAATTGTCTCTATTTCCATCAAAGAAATACACCAACACCACCCATAAAGCTCTTTCTGGCTTCATAACACACATCTTTCCACAGATACTCCACAGACTTTCCGGAGAATTGTGAATCTGAGAAAGTTAATCAAATACTTCCTCTCCTTCTTCTCCTACAAATCCCTCAGCATGCATCACCACTGGGCTTTGTAAATAAAGGCCAACCCTGGTCATCTAAGGTGGAAGGAGTATCATGAATCACAGCAGGAAATATGATTAATAAAATGTCATCAGTATTTCAGAACAGTCATGTTTTAAAAGACCTTGGTTAGCCCATGTGATTTTCTAATTTTACTGATGAGGACATCCTCCATGGAGAGATCTAATAGCTTGATGAGGGCATAGAGCTAAGCCACTGCAGAGCAGGGTCAAGACCATAATCTGGAAGGGGTCAGGAGTCTGCATGTAATCATGACACCATTGTATAATAATTTTCAGGCAAAATAGCAAAGAAATGAAATACCAGGGCCCCAGGTGAAATCTTAACATAATTTTAAATAAGTATTTATTAAATGCTTACTATGTTCAAAGCATTGTAACAAATATTGGAGATTCTACTTGGAAAATGATGTGGATTTTGTCTTCTACAAATGAAGAGCATTAAAATGACTAATGTTTTGGAGCTAATGGACAGAATTTAGATATGTATCAGTTGAGGCAATAAAAGAAAGGGATAATCAAAATGGAGCATAACTTTCTAGCTTGGACAACTAAACACATAGTGAGCTCACTCCCTAGCCTAGAAACACAGAGGAAAAAAGATGATTCATGAACTCAGCATCAGATATGATTAGTCTGAAATTATCATTAGATGTGCAAGAGAAGAGACCGAGAAAGTCGAAGTATATATGGTCGGGAAGTACAAAAATGTGAGAGAGAACTTCAGAGGCTAATTATTTTGAAATCCCATAGGCTGACAAAACACCACAGCAGATCGTCAGTCAGTTTCAGTTGAGTGTCTTTCTGACATTTCTTTTGTGTTAACTTACAAAGGCTTTTCCTCTTCCTCCTCCTCCTCCTCCTCCTTACCACCCAGCTTTCTCCATTCTGGTCTGGGAAGTTACTTAGAATAAATTAAATTGCTCTCTGGTTAGCAATGCCATGTTTTTTTAAAACAATAATTGAGGGCAGCAATGATGTCTACTCCACGTTTTCTGTAGATTGGGACAGATAATTAAATAGACTTTACCACTCCAATTACCTTCAATAGACTGTCATTTTTTTTCAAGTCTCTCTTTTGATTTTTGAGTTAGAAAATGAAACTAGTACTCTTTCTCCGATCTGACTAGGGTGAAATATAACAAAGACAATCTTTTTGTCTAGATGTTACATTTTCATACATTTTCTCCAAATTCACAGGGGTATTTGCAAACAGCCTGCTTAACAACATAGAGAATTGGAAATGTTATGACTCTGAAACAAAGTTCTGTCTCCATGAACAGAGTTCTAAATAAATTATATTTAAATTTCTGTATTGATATATTTTCTTATAACAATGCTAAATATTTTCCTAATTATCCTTTCAACTATTATAATTTGTATTTAAACCATCTATTAATTTATTACGATTTCTTATTATTTATGTTTTATTTAATAAATATATGCTCATAGCCCAGAACAGGGTTAGAGACTGAAAAGATGGAAGAAGTAACTGGGAAGGTGGGATGGAGAAGCAAGCAACTTCACAGTTGTGTCTTGATAAAATGCTTATTACTGTGTCTTGGGTGTTAACATCTCCCATGTGGTATCAGATGACGATCCCAGCGCCTTGACTACAACCTACAGCGACTCTAAGCAGAAGCAAAGGAACCACTGCACCGTCCTTAGAATTGCTCTGACGCCCGGGTTTAATATTGCAGCCAGAATGTCAAGGCATTTCCTAGAGGCCCTCCCTTTTCTTCGCTGCCCCTTCACTTTGCAAAGCATGATGTCCTTCTCCAGGAACCAGTCTCTCCTGAACAATCTGTCCAAATGTTGCAATACAAAGTTTGGCCGTCCTTGTCTCCAAGGAGCACTCTGGTCTTACTTCTTCCAAAGTAGATCAGTTTTACTTTGAGCAGTCCATGGTACTGCCAATATTCTTCTCCAGCACCACAGTTCAAATTCATTGATCCATCTTCCTTCTTCAATGCCTAACATTTACATGCAGGTGAGACAAGGGAAAATGCCAAGGCTTGGGTTTGGCATATCTTAGTCCTCAAGGTAGTCTCCTTGTCTTTCAATCGTCTACAAAGGTCTTGTACCTCAGATCTCTTCACAGCTGTTTCCCTGAGCATTGAAGATGGAATAGTATAAAACTCCCATCCCCACAATCTAGACAAAGCACATTCTAGACATTAAAAAACCCCAAACAGCCCACTGGGATGAAGGTTCAATTCTGGCTCCCAGGAGCAAAGGCTGGGCCTCCTACTCCCACCACCTGAGGGCAGTGATGCCTAAAAAAAAACAACAACCCCAAAACAAAATAAACACTACCATCAAGTCAGTTTGACTCACAGTGAACCTATCAGGGTTTCTGAGCCTCCACTATCTCAAACAGAGCAAGCAGGGGATTTTGTTCAGTTTTTTTAAAAACACAATAATCAGCATTGCAACACACTGTCTTTTACTTCATGTATGTGAGTGAATTTTTGGTGGCCATTGGAATAGATTTTAGAAACTAGCAGAGAAGTGCAGTGCCATGGGGGGAATGGTTGGTGTTATAGTAAGGTAAAAATGGATAGAGGTTTTAGACATGTCTGCTCTCTGCGCTATAGAAATTGGGTGGAGTTGGAATCTCTTTCTTCTGGAGTCAGAGAAGGTTAATTACTGCCCCTTCACCATTCACAGAGTAGTTATAAATCAGATTTATTTTGATGGCATCTAATAACTTGATGGTACTTCCTGCAGGTTTGAGACCATTTTGAGAAAGAGTGGTAAGCTCCTGAGTCTCAGGGTGCAGTCTATATGGTAAGATAGGGCATTGGGATGGACATGGTTCTCTAGATTCTTTAGTACATGAAAGTGTCATCCATAGTAGGGCCATGAAGGAATCCCATAAAGTGTGGAGTTCAAGACTATGGTTGAAGGACCTTATTTTGTCCTACCATTGCATAGTGATCATGTGGGGCTCAAATGAGCTGACTTTCTAGTTTGTAGGTTTCGGCATTCCTGGTAGCATAGTGGATCACAAAGAGCTGTGATCCACCTAATCTACAGTTCAAAACCCACAGCCCCTCCTAGGGAGAAAGACAGGGTTTTTCTCTTCCCATAAAACTCACATGACAGTTCTCTCTCCCTTGTATGGTTGCTGTAAGTTGATAGCAACTCCAGGAGTGAGGGTTGTCTGAGGAACAAGAAGAGATACATCTGAATGATATGGCGACCATATAACTCTGTTACAGAGAATTCATGCAATTTGGAGACCTTGGGTTTTTAATTTGAATCTGTAACTGAATAAAAATGCTGAAGTTTCTCTCCTAGTGCAAGGAAACAGGCAGGTTGCTTCAAAAAAGAATATAAGAATATATGCCCCCCCAAAAAGAATATATGCCCCAAAAGGTTGAATAGATAATAATTGTTTCTGTAAACTGAATAACTTTGGCTTTGTCCTCCTAAGCATACGGTGGCATGGTACTTCTTACCCCTTAGCAGTGACCATGTGCTTGCATTTGACACTTGAAATGTGAGTGGAAATGTCAAGTGTCAATTCCAGGCAGAGACTTTAAGAGCCAAGGTCCCCTCTGGAAATTGGTAACACATGGATTCAATCTTTCATTGCAATATGAGGACAGCATAGAATAGAGACTAGTGTGCACCCTTGGGAATAAGAAACCTGAGAGAGAGATAAACTTTCATGATTTAATTTTCTAAAATGTTTGAATTTGTTGTTGTTGTTGTTAACAAAGCATAGCTGATTCACAGCCAGTCAACTCAACTTTTATACACTCCATGTGAGCTGGAGGGAACTGTACTCTCTGTAAGATTTCAATGTTGGACTTTGAAAATGTGATCTCCAAGCCTTTAGTCTACAGCTTTGGGGTTAGCTGTCAAGTGATTAACCACTTTCTATCAAGGGATTCCCTAAAATATTTTCTAGCTCAACTGACTGCTGTCCTCTGTGAACTTCAACAAGCCTCAGTCTTTTTGCTTTCTTACCTGTAATAATAATGAAAAATTACTCCACCTCATAAAATTATTATAAAGATTAAATATCCTAGTACCTGGGTAAGATGTTTATAACAGTGCTTGAAAATACTAATCAGTCAATAAGCATTTGCTATAATTGTTTCTTCCATTTACAGATTTTACCAAATGCCTCTCGTACAAGCCATTGCCCGGTACAGGTGCTATCAATACCATTATTATCAAGCTAGTGGAACTGATAGCAGTTCACACTCTATTTCTATCTTTCTATTCTATGACCTTCTCAAATACTGTAGAAGCACATGAAACCCATGAGCAAGCACAGAACAGAAATGCAGGGGAGTTGTTGCTCGCAGAGACACCCTGTAGCATGGAGAGACAGGAATACAAATCTCCATTTCTTGCCTTTCAAATCAAGGATTCAAAAAGGTTTTCTGCCCAGAAATCCAAGAGAAAGAGAGCCCCCATGGCCAGAGCAGCAACCTCAGTGATACACTATGACTTGGCTTTTCCTTTTTCTCCATCTCTTCATTTCTCTGCAGCCTACTTCTTAAGATGACCCCTACATGACTATCTTTGACTAAGTTTGTGGGGTTTTATTTTATTTCGTTTATTTTTTCTTAAACTTTATGTTAAACTCCTGAAAGAATAAAGCCTGTAACCATATTTACTAATAGTTCTAAGACAGATAAGTGGAAAACTCATTGCCACCTCCTTTACTTTTGAGGTATAAAATCTTAGGCAAGTTATTTTGTTCTTCCATTTTCTCTTCCACAGCATTGGGCTACCAATACTTAAAGTACCACAGTGATGGTCAAATGCAGGAACATGTGAGAACACTTTCAAAAAATTGTAGGAAAAAATTTATTATCTGATAATTCAAATTTCTATGAACTTTCTGAAGACCCTTAAATACTAAGTTAAGATATTGACGAGTGGGTAGTAGGTTTATAAACAATATTAATTCTCTTCCCATTCCCTTGTACTAACAAACATCCTCCCAATCCGTAACTGAAGTTCCCTAGATATTGGTAGTCTCCTAGATGCAGGTAGCCATCATTTTTAAGGTATTCTTGGTGTACCCTACTGTATGGTACAAAATAACAAATAATTATAGATCCACAAAATAACTGTGGATTTATAATATTTGATGGAAGATAGCTGGTTTTATTGTGTGTGTTATTTGATATTCTTGGAAATTGCTCAAAATCTAACAACTAGATATTAACCTTCTATCCCCCCCCTTTTAAAGGAAAATGTTTACTTAATTTTGAACAGGACAAGCACAAGACAACTATAGAGACATATCATCCAGATGAGTGAGACTAAGGTCACAAGGGGGACTCAGAGTTTGCTGAGATAGAGAAGTTTAAAAAGGACCTGGGAGATCAAAGAGAAATGTCACAAAAACATGCATGATGACAGATCAATACATCACAGTTAATGATGAGACTCCCAAAGTGGGACATGTACATTATGTTAGGGAGTGGAGCTTATGATATTGGTCTAAGGGCTTCCTCGGGGCAATCAAAGCATGAATACGACTGCAAGCTCAGGACAGTAATCTCCATTATTAACCTATTTCATTCTCCAACAACTACACACACTACAAGAGTCCTCCTTTAATGGGGAAAAAAATGACTTAGAAATTGTCTATGTATCAGGGGTTTTCTTTCTACCCTTGAATATGACTCCAAGTAAGTCTCAGCTGCCTTCAATATGTTTTCTTGTCAAACATTTGAAGATGACCTCTATGTCCCACTTTACTCCTCTGAGTCTTCCTCAAACACAGTTTCTCTGCCTGTACTAGTTTCTACCCCAAAGTCTAGTTTCTTTATCACTTCTTTGCTGTGTCTTTTTACCTTTTTTTCACTCAGTAGATGTGATTTTATTTTATTTTATCATCACAATATTGAGAGGCCTTTGGATAATTAATCTGGCATCCTATGTGTTAAAAAGTCTCCCTTAGTTCCAGGCCTATTATCTTCTATTTCCCACTTTTCTAATATTTGAGATTTTTTTCCATCTCAGTGAGATACATTATCCTCATGATTGAGCTTTTTAATATTTCATCAAAATTTTCTATTAAAATTGTAATTATTTCTTTCAACCTTGAAGCTCATTGGTAATCACAGGACATTACACCTAGATTTTTCAAGAGAGTTTGCCTATCAAAAAGCATCATTAATGTTTACTGATAATTTTCCTGTTTCTTCATCTGCTGTGCACATGGGAGGATGGCATTTCCCAATCCCCAGAGTATGTGTAACTAGTCCTGACCAAGGAGCTGTAAGAAGAAGTGGCATGCAACTTTTACAACCAAGAGAACAGATTACCTATGGAGGTCTTTCGATGCTCTCCCTCCCTCTATCACAATTACTAACAGAGTTCCAGATAATAATCTGTCTATAGTATCTGTCCCAAAGTTAAGATAATGTGAAATTAACCCTCTACCTGACAAATGTAGCTTAAATGAGAAACAAACTTTTAATATTTTAAATCGCTGGGGTACATTGGATCATTTGTTTTGTTACAGCAGCATAAACTACTTATCAATCCTGATAGATAATTTTTAGGCCAGACAATTTACTTTAATGGTCTTCAGTTTATTTAACTATAGAAAAAGAGGAAATAACACTTGGCTAGCATCTATAAAACACTTTACATATGTAATCTAATCTAATCTTCTCAACCCCTGTATACAGTAGGCATTGTGGTTTCCTTCCAAATGATTTACAAATCTATAATAACCCAACTCACTACCACCTTTTTCCTGGAATGCTGTGCTGGCTTCCTGTCTCTAGTAAAACTTTTACCACTTTCGATTCTTCTGACCAAAATCCTATGACATCCCCCCCACACACACACTGCACTTTGGCAAGATTAAAATTCTTCATCCGAGTCTACAAGACTCCATGTGATCAGGTCCATCTTTGCCACCCATACATACTGTCCTGTCATCTCACAAAGATCCAGTCATACCGAGATTCTCAATGTTTCTGAAACACATGAAAGCCTTGGTGCCTGCCATTCTTTTTTCTGAGACTTTTCATGACTAATTTCTTCCCTATTCAGATCTTAGCCCAAATGACATCTTCAAAAATAAACCCAGTCCTTATTTCTTAGTACTGCAATAATAAGAGTATCATAAGTGAATGATTTCAATGAACAGCAATGCATTTTCTGACAGCTTTGGAGGCTTTAAATATAAATTCTGGCAGATTATAGCTCTGTCTATCACCTCTGGAAAAAACACTCTATCCTTTCCAGCTTCTTGTTCTCAGTTGTTAGATGATGTCCATGTGATATCCACCTTCCCCAATCCTTACCTGCTTGTTCGATACCTATTCTGCTCGTTTTATCTCTCAAAACTTCTCACATGAAAACTAGACCTTATAAGGATGTGACCTAATTAGTACAAACAAGAAAACCTTATTTCTAAATAGCATTATATTAACAAGTGTAAAAAAGCTTATTGTATAAGAATTGATTGACTCGCAGCAGCCCTGTACACTGAACAGAATTGCCTCATGGGATTTTCAAGATTGTGGTTTCTATGGGGCAGATGTCCACATCTTTCTCTCAAGAAATAGTCAACAAGTTTGAACCTCTGACAATTCACAGCCAAGTATCCAAGGTGTCACCAGGGCCTCTTTTTGAACAGCATAAGGGTGAGGATTTATAACACATACTTAGGTTGGGAGCACAACTTAACCCATAACAAGTCTTCTTTAACCATCTTTGATAAAAGAACACCTCTAGCCTCGTCTCTGCAGAGCCCCGTAGCAGTCACTCTCCTGCTTCATGACACCAATCATCTGAAAGGTGTCATTAAGCTCCTAGTCTGCAGCATTCTCTACAGTAAGAAAAGGCGGATGGAGGCAGGGCTCTTTTCTGGCTTATTCTCTGGTGCCTCCCCAAAGTGTAGAGCAGGGCCTGGCACCTAGCTAGTCTTCAAGATTTGGGTTTGTTGAATAAAACCGACTTACTGAGTTCCTAATTTTCAGATCAAGAGAAGGGACTTCAAGAGGTTGAGAAACTCTGTGAAGGTCTGCCGGTGTTTCTATGGCTGTGAACCTAATTTTATTTTAGTATTTCCAGTCACTGGAAAAAAGGAAGTGAAGTGACAGGCTGGTAGCTTGCCGGACGGGACGAGCTGATGTGCAAGTACTCTTTTAAGCTGCAGAGTCTATTGTTGATGAAATCAAAGCCAAAAAGTTACCTTGACTGTGCTTTCCCCGGAGAGACCAGAATCCCCGATGGAACAAGATAACTTGGGAAATGTATTGATGTTCCACTTTTGTCATGCTGTGCAAGTGACAAGGATCAATGGAGATTTGATACTCTTCCACCTACGACTTTGTAACTTTGATTTGCACTTCCACCCAGATTTCCACAAGTTTGCAAAGGACACAGCTCAGAGTTACCACACCTTACTTAGGATTCGGACTGCCACTGTCTGTGAGAGCCGTTTGAACATCTCCCTGCAACACAGAGAAGTGCCTGCTTCTTGTGCCCAGCTCCCCGCTCACAGAGCCAGCGCAGCCTTAGGGCAGCAGGTTCTCTTAGCAGCGCTGTGCAGTCTAACACACCCTCATTGGTTCTCACTTCATGTAGGGGCGGGGTTTCTGTCTTGAGGGCTCTTCAAAAGCGCTCAGCATCTGTGCAGCCCAAGCTTTATGCTGAAGGCTCACCCTCTCCCTGCTTTTCTGCTTTCTCTTTCCTTTCTGCCTAGACGGCAGGCAGAATCTCCACCAGGGGAGACGCAGCTTCCCAGATTTGAGCTTCCCTGATGGAAAGACATGAGAATGCTTCATGGATCCAACAGAAAGAGCTGCAAAATTCACTCGAGAACTACCAGAACAGCACAGAGGACTACCTGGCCTCTATCTGTGGGCCCCGGCGCAGTCCCCTCTCCCTCCCTATGACTGTTGTGTACATGCTGATTTTCGTGGTCGGGGTCGTTGGCAATGTCCTGGTATGCGTGGTGATTCTGCGGCACCAGACGATGAAGACGCCCACCAACTACTACCTCTTCAGCTTGGCTGTCTCCGACCTCTTGGTCTTGCTCCTCGGAATGCCCCTGGAAGTCTATGAGATGTGGCATAACTACCCCTTCCTGTTTGGGCCGGCGGGCTGCTACTTCAAGACGGGTCTCTTTGAGACCGTGTGCTTTGCCTCCATCCTCAGTGTCACCACAGTCAGTGTGGAGCGCTATGTGGCGATTCTCCACCCGTTCCGTGCCAAGCTGGAGAGCACTCGGCGACGGGCACTCAGGATTCTCGCCGTGGTCTGGGGCTTCTCTGTCCTCTTCTCTCTACCCAATACCAGCATCCATGGTATCAAGTTCCAGTACTTCCCCAATGGGTCCCTGGTCCCGGGCTCGGCCACCTGTGCAGTGATCAAGCCCTTGTGGATATACAACTTCATCATCCAGGTCACCTCCTTTCTCTTCTACATCCTGCCCATGACTGTCATCAGCGTCCTTTACTACCTCATGGGGCTCAAGGTGAGTATTCAAGCCAGTTGGGGAATTGCCTCTCCTTTTTTCACTGGCTCCACATTCAGGGCAATGGCTTACTTAGTACTGGGAAAACGGAGAATTAGAAAGGAGTATAGAGAAAGCCTAGTGAGTACAGATGGTAAAATTGAGACATTGAAGGGAACATTATTCGTGTATCCCAAAATGCAGGCACCACTTCTCAGTAGGTGTGAAGTGGGGTTGGGCATCTACATTTTAAAAGAGCATGGCAGGTAATCTGGGGCAGGTAATCACACCATGAGAAATTGTCCTGTACCCTGGGATTTCTAACCTGTACCTACCTACTGTTTACATGGGCATTTTCCTGTGCTCCAATTCAACTATAGTACAATAAAAACTGTTACTACACATTTAGTATTCCACCACAGATATGTAGTATTAAAGTCAGATATTTCTTTAAGACTGTTTGTTCAGACTGAGATGAACTCTAAATCTTTCCTAAACAGATGGAGATTAAGGGGTTGCAGAGGGGAGAAGATCACATGAAACAGAAGAGAAAAATATGACTAGAATAGACAGAGATTAATAGAAAATCATCACTCAGTTTTCAAAATATCCTATAGTTAGATGTTCTTCTTCTTATGCTTGTGGTAATAAATGGACTCCCCCTGTCCCCTCGCCTTGGTCTAAAGTAGCAGAAAGAAACTTTTAGAGGAGACTGGTGGTGAGTCGATCTAATGTGGCTATCTCCTAGTACATTCTGAATCCAATTCAGAGAGATGCCAGTGCTGTCAGTGATTGTTGTATACCCATTTAAGGAGTAGTTTGTACAGCAAACAACCATGCAATAATTTACAGCCCAAGGTCTGTCCCTGACCTATAGTAACGTGAATAAATAAACCACTCACTTGTTTCTGACCTGAGCATTACCAATTAAAACATGAAAAGGTCACATCAGCTCCTTATAGTTTTAACAATCCATGGTTTCTTTTAAAAATGGAGGCAGGGGGAACAGAGCAGAGAACCAGTAGCAAAGTGAAGAAGCAGTCCTACCCACACCCTCATATACAGAGTCGGAAACCGCTCTGACATCAAGCATCATCCCAACTTAATTTACTCCTATCTCACTCCACCTCTGAAAAACATGAAATGCCCCACAGGTGGTCATTTGAAAATTCCTCATGTTTCTTAGGGGAATCAGAATGGCTAGGCAGGAAGAATGAATTCTAAGACAGATGTCTTAGACATCTTAGAGAGAGAGACAAATGTCTGGACACAGGAGTAAATCTAATCAGGCTGGGAACTGTGCCAGTCTCCTCCTGGAGGGATGGCCAGTCTCTGTATCCCCAGAAGCATATGTCACCCCAGCCTACCTCACTGACATTTCTTTAGAATGCCTGGCCCATCTCACTGAGGGAATAAGGCTTGTGCATCATTCTAAATATAATGAGTCTTCTGAGAACAGCCCACCCCAAATTTAAGAACATCATCTTGCCTAATGCTAAGCAATCATCAATACTGAGTCAACTAGTGGGGGAGACATTTGACTTTGAGTCACATCATGCCCCCCTGCTTTTCTGTGAGCTTCATTTTGTTTTGTTGTCATGAATCCATAGCTATGTTATATTAGAAGCTCAGTAACAGCTCAGAGGTCAGCTTGGAAGTCACTCTGATTTGCTTTGTGTATGTAATGCAACTTATTATCAACCTATTATCTGAAAGTAAAAGGGCTCTGGAAGCCGCCAAGATAGGAATCGTGTGTTTGGAATAACAGTTGTAGAAGAATTGGAAATCTCTAGCCTGGGCATCAGGAACAGTATGTCCTATTCTGTGGCACTTGCCTTGGGACCTTTGTTTATGCTATATCCATTGCCTGGAAGGCTATTAGTTTCACCCCCGCCACGATCACATTTGCCTTTCAAACTCTTCCAAAACCAAACTCACTGTCATCAAGTCACAACTAGTGACTTGGTGGCTAGCAGCCTGACAGATGTAACTAAAGTTCCTTCTCTTATTTCTCCTTTTAATTCAGCTTCCATATTATTTTCTCAGGGAAGTGCTCCCTAATTTCCTAGCTACATATCAGTACTCTTAGCTCTGAGTGATTTTCCTTTAATGCAGCTATCACACTGCATCCTTCCATACTTGAGTCCCTTAATTACCTTTCTTTTATCTTATAAACAATACACTAAGTGAATTAGGAAATTGGGTTAAATTACTACCAGAATGTCTTGGCTTCAACTTGTCTACCTTTGAAGCAAGAAACTTGGGAAACATTGCCTCAGAAGCTAAGGTATTTTGAAGAAAGCCAATGAACTCTAGTTTGCTAAGTGACTCTCTTGGTGAGTCTAAGGGTAGCAGCGTTGACTCTGTGACACGGTGCCTTGAGAAGGCATCAAGCCCCAAGCTGATGCCATCGCCAGGCTAGGGAAGACTGAGGAACCTTCCCCAAACTGAGCATTCAGTGCTGCCTGGTTATTCACACCAGCTCCAAGGAGTTGCTCGAGATCTGAATATTACAGGAATGGATAAGATACTATTCCTGGGTAAGCTTCTCCACTTCTGGGAGGACACTTTGGGGAGGCTATGGTCTGCTCTACATATGAGTTGCTAAGGATGAATAAAAAGATTGCAACACAATCCACAGAGTGGCTTAGACTAATTTATTTACTTTTGATGTAGTTTTTTTTTCCTGTTGTAGAGACGTTACACAAAACTGGCAGCATAGTTTGATATTCAAATAATTCAAGTCTCTGCAAACTATGTAAAAAGTTGATTGAGTGATTTGAGAAGTGCTACTGGGATTGCAAGAACCCTAATGGCATGGCAGTTTCTCATCGGGCTGCTAACTTCAAGGTTTGCAGTTTGAAACCACTGGCCACTTGACACTGAGGTGAGACTTTCTACTCTCATAGAGAGTTACAGTCTCCGGACCCCACAGAGGCAGTTCTACTGTGTCCTGTAGGGCTGCTAGGAGTTGACATAAAATCCATGACAGAGAGGGTTTTGCTGTTGCTCTTTTCCTTTGCAGAGTGGAGCTATGGGTTAGGCATTGAGCTACAAACCACAAGTGTAGCATTCACATTCACCAGCTACTCCAAGGAAGAAAGATGCTGCTATCCACACTTATAAAAATTTATAGCCTCAAAAAAAATTTACAGCCTCTGAAACTCTACAAAAGGTTTCTATGAATGACTACAGCATTGGCTTGGGGTATAAAATGATTTTAGTTAATGTAAACAAAGGATTAAATTGATTTACCATTCTGAATTGTAGATACACAAATAAGAGAGTTGGGTGTGGAGGTTCTTATACTCCCTACATAATCATCACAATGTTTTTCTCTTTCTGTAATCAGAATTCAAAATTAAAGTTTTGGGGTGTGTGGGAATAATTAATGATCGAATATCTACCCTGCTAAATATATGGAGGAAGACCAATTTGCTCAATAAAAAATAAGTTATCTCTTATTTGCCAATTAAGCAAATTGTTTAGATTCTATTCTATCAGCTGTTTTAACTTCTTGGGAAAATAATGTAAGACATGGGCAAATATTTCATTTTTTCACTCTTCTTCTAGCCAGCTAGTTGGCTAACTATATAATCAAATGAAGTTAGAAAGTGGACAGGGGGTAGCAAAAGCATGGTTTTTGTTTAGAAACAAAATATAATCATTCAGGAAACCTGCTGTCTAAAACCTGTGTGAACTATTTGATCTACGGAATTTGTGTCTTTCACAGAGAAATTCTATTGAGAATATATAGAGCACCCCCAAAGCAGACCAACTGATCTTAATATTCTTTCATTGTTTTAATTCAGGACGTTGGTGGGATAGCTGAAATTGACTTGATGCCAATGAATTTTGAGTTTTTGTGCTATAGTGGGTTGCATGTTGAGCTGCTAACTGTAGATTGGCTGTTCAAACACACAAACCACTAGACCAGGGATCCTCAAACTACGGCCCCCTACCTGAGAACATTTATCAGGCACTATAGAAAGCATTCCTCCTTTGCCTTATATGATTGCAATGAATAAGAATTAACTCAGAGGCTGTGAGTGGGCAATGGATTCTAGTTATGGACTGAAATCAAATAATGCCACAACTGTATCTTATCATAACCACAAATATTTTTAACATGGCATGAAGTAATTAGGAGTTTTAGGAAATTTAAAAGAAGACGAGTTAGTATGGCTGATAGTTCAATACTCTAACATTAGATATTTATTATCTAATGTTTTATTTATCAATTATTTATTTATCACCAATTATTTGTTTCTCAGAAAATCTGGCTTCATCTTTGTATTAGCACAGACACTGAATGCAAATGAGTAATCCAAAGAGAAAGATAACATCTGGAAAGGATGTAGTAATTGACAAAAAGTATGATTCTAAGTGACTGCACAGATAGGAATAAAGAAGAGAACTTATTGCTTCACAAAGTTTAGGGTTTATTATGCCTTGCTGGTGAACTCAAGGGCAATACCAAAATCATAGTGCAAAACTGTTCATGAGTACTTATCATGTGCCAGACACTGAGATAAGTATTCTATCTGCTTAACTGTTTTACTTTATTTATTTATTTAATTTTCTTCATAACCATTTTATTGGGAATCAGTACAGATATCATGTCATTTCATAGTTCAGTCACATGAAACAGGACTATGCAATTGCTACCACAATCAATTGCAAAGCATTATTTCCTTATTAAACGCATTGAAAACAGCTCCATTTTAACCCCTCCATCCCAACTTTCCATATTACAACACTTATTGTACTTGTGACCCTATAGTTTCATAAGTCCTGGGTTTCAGATACTGAAAACCAGAAAAAAAGTAGCAAAAATTCAACAGTGTGTCTCCCCAAAACTAGATCAACCATAACATGAGTCAAAGGAGGGAATCAGCTGAGAAGTTTTAACCTTTCAAGATAGGCTTATCATTTTGATCTTCTTTAGTCATCTCTCCAATGCACTTTCTGGTAGCCAGCTTCTTCCCATCTCTGCTATGTATTGAGGAAAATCACCAGAGATATTTTTATGTAGACCCTACAAATGTATCTTGACCTCCCATTGTCAACCATATTCCTTCTGAAAACCAGATTTTCACAATTTATACTCTGACACTATTTTCTTCTTTGAATTTGAATTTTATGACTTGCAATCTTTAATCACCGATTTTGGTGTGCTTCTTCCATGTGGACTTAGTTGACATGTTACTTAGAGGAATGTTTGTTTGGAAACAAGACTTTAAGACCACAGTTACTATTTTATCTGATAGCTGGGCACCCTCTAATTTCTTTACCACATTTTTCTACAACACCCCTATCTTCTGTGTTCCCATCCTGTAGGCAACTATAAAACATGGCCATGCTGTAAGAACTAATTGTTCTTAAATTGGAGTCAAATTTTGTGCAAGCCCAAGATCCATTCCTGGATCTATGTTTTGAGGGATCTATGTTTGTTTTTTTTTAACTCTGCTTTGGCTTCCTTTCAAAACTTCCTTGTTAATTTATGGTAAAGAGTCTTATAGATCATCCCCTTGGGGTATAAAGATCTTCTGTTAATCCTGTCCTTCATTATCGCTGTTATTAAATTTTGGAATCTCTGTTGAGAAAAGGATATTGGGCCACTATAGGCTAACTCCATATCTCTTTATTTGAATTATTAATTTGTACAGAAGCAATAATTTTGTGGCTGGATTTTATTTACACAAACAAATAAGGTTTGTGAGGTTAATTATCAGAGAAAGTTTATAATACTCACTGAGAATGACAGTCACAGGTCTGCTTGAATAATATATATCTTATTACAACATATAAGGCTTGAGGTAGCAAGACCAAGTTTGTCTGCCAACCAACAACTCAACAATCTTGATGCAACTGTCTTTGATTCTTCAGAATCCATGAATTTTATGTCTTAACTTTTCAAGTTACAAGTGTGTGTGAGTTATAGTCCAGTTCACCCAGTGCATTCTATGTTGCATCTCACTGATGCAAACTCTGAAGCATGCTATGCACCTTTATGATCCAGGATTCAGTGTCTCAGCATTCCACAGATCCCAACCTGAGTCCCCAGGATGCACCAAGAAGCCAAGATCAGTGTGGTCCATTTTGTGTATACCACCAGGGACACTCACTGTCTAGGGTCTGCAAAAGCATTTTCAGTCATTCTTTCTCCAAAAGGCAGGCCTGTCCTCCTCCTTCTCATAACAGTAGATGTGTATTTGAGTTACCCCTGATGTGTTTCCCACTCTCCTGACTTGTTTTTCCCATCAGTTTTACTCATCCCTCTAATAGTGATGTCTACCTGTCCAGGGGCACCTCGACATTAAACATTGTTTTATTATATTTAAATAGCATGAGATCACCTTGTTTATTCCTACCTAGTTTTAAATGATAACATGATATTATCCTCTCATCTTTTCCCTAATTTCAGGGTGCTCTTAAAGATCTAATATCATAAGACTGTTAATCTCTACTTTGTTAGGTATATGTTAGTAGCATCAAAATATTCAGGAGAAAAATGACTATGCTTTTTATCACAAATCAATGTTCCGGGTCCAGCAAGTTTCCTGATTTCAGAGAGTATATGATTTTATTAGAAATACAGGATGTGGATTTGCCAAACTGCAGGAGGACTTTTCAATGACTTTCTTTACTAATTACTTAACTTTAAAAGCTTCTCTAAAAGCTTCCCTTCAAATGACATTTACCTCAGAAGCTAGCTGTGCCTTGAAACAGTTTGTTCCACTGTTGTACATTAACAACACCAATTTCTTTTTTTTAAAAGCTTTTATGGGAATCTGTCTCCTTGCTATTCAATACATTGGTCCTAATCTGCCCCTGAACCAAACAGAATGAGTTAAATTTTCCTTCCATTTTACCCCTTCATCTACCAGCCAAAACTTTCATATTGCTACTGAGGGAACACCAAGCCAACATGATTCAACTTGAATGTGAGAACAAACTTGAAAAATACAGAAGAGGAGTTGACTCAAGATTAAGATTAACCCAGTAACACACCAAATGTCAACATGGGTTAGTTTTCTCTTGGTTTCTTTGTTCTTTTCTCAGTCCCCACACAACAGTCCAATGGGGGCTCCAAATTCTTTCCCCATGGTGAAAAAAGGAATATCTGCAATAATTGTAATTCTAGACCTGAAATGCAGAATAACAAGGCTGGTGTAAATTATTCAAGGAACTCGGGTTGGGATCATCCCCATCCAAATTAATGAATAAGAATAAAGAAGGGGGGGCTGAGCATAAGTGGCATAAGTGGTTAAGTGTAGGACTATGGCGCATGGGCTTGGCTGTTCAAATCCAGCAGCGGCTCTCAGGAGCAGCTCTGGGTAATGCCCACGACCACCAGAGGCAATGATGCCCCTCCGCAAAAAAAGGAGAAAATAAGTGTCCTAAAAGAAAATCAAGTTACAGTTGAAGAGACCACCAAAACCAAAAACCCATCCCAACTGATAGTGACCCTCTATGTCAGAGTCAACCTGCTCCACAGGACTGTTGAGACTGTACATCTCACTGAAGTAAATTCTCAAAGACCACTACCATCACATCAATTCTGACTCATGGTGACCCTAAAGGGAAAGATAGAACTGCCCCTAGCGGGTTTATGAGACTGTAACTCTTTATGGGAACAGAAAACATCATCTTTCTCCTTTGAGAGACTTGGTAGTTTGGACTGTTGACCATATGGTAACAGCTCAATGAGTAACCAGGGTCCTGCAGCAATGTCATTTTTATCCTCTGGAGGGACTGAGGAGTTTACCCCACTGACTTTTCAGTAGTACAATACTTAAACCATTGTGTCACAAAGGCTAGAATGGTAAAAGAAGAAGAGAATAAATGCTAGAGAAAAAAATAACAAATCTATACTATACTACCTTCTGGATAACAGAGAACAATAATTTTGTTCCATGAATTTTGATGTCCCCACATATTTAGTGAGTGTTTATTAAGAGCCCTTAAAGATATCTTTATATTACTGGACATTCTCTCAAACTAAGCTTATAAAAAGAGAAATGGTGTCACTGCTTAACTATAGTCAGGAGGAATATGTATGCAATCCTTAAGGCAGGCATTTGAACAGAACAAAGGGATAAAATCAGAAAATATTTATGACAAGGAAATTGGACTATATAAAGAAATTGGCATGAAGTTTGGAAGAAGGCAAGCAAACATGTTGTGGTATGAGAATGATGCAACCATCTTTTCTGAAAAGGAAGAAGACTTGCAAGTCACTTATGAAGAATTGAATCTGAGAAAACATAACCCTTCACAACTGAACCAATAAATATCCTCATGACAAAAAAAATTAAAATTTCTGGAATTTCATTTTACTTGGATCCACAATGAATGCTCATGGAAGAATAGTAAAGAAATCAAGTAATTATTTAATTGAGCTATTCTACTGCAAATCGTCTCTTTTGGGTATTAGAAAGAGAATGTGTTACTCTGAGAACTGAGCTGTTTCTGGCCACACCATGGCAATATTAATTGAATCTTATGGATTAGAAAATTTGACCTTGAATCAGGAGAGCTGATCATTTTGAATTGGTGAATGCCATTGAATATGCTATGGAGTGCCAGAAAAATAAATCTATCTTAGGAGAAATAAAATTGCAATAATTCTTAGAAATGAGGTTGACAAAACTTTGTATCATGCATTTTGGACATTTATTAGGAGGGACAAAATTCTGGAGCATGACATCATGGTTGGTAAAGTAGAAGATCTGTGAAAAAGAAGACTGTTCATGAGATGATTGACACAACGATTTCCACAAGAGCAAAAGAATACCCCAAAGCATTGATTCTGAGGAGGGCACAATGACTGGGGAATGTTTCATTATCTTAATAAGGCTGCTGTTACTTAGAAAAAACTCAACAACACATAACAATAATTTAAAAAAAACACTACTAACTGAGCTATTAACTGCAAGGTTGGCTGTTCAAAGCCACCAGTGATTCCATTGGAGAAAAATGTGGCTTTCTACTCTTGTAAAAAGTCTCAGGAATTCACAGGGGTACTTTGATCTTGTCCAATAGGATCAGTAGGCATCAACATCAACTTTATGGCAGTGAATATCAGAGTTCAGATAAGGGAGAGGGTAATGGGCTAAAATGACACCCAGAAAATTCCAGGAGAAAGACTTGAACTAAGCAAGTGTGATTAGAAGTAGAAAGTTTATTAAATGTTGAAATGGCAAGTGTTGTTTTACATAAATGTTTGCTACTACAATACACAGTTATTCAGTGTGTGGACCACCAAATATACCATGAGATTTGATTTTGCTTGAGCGGTTTAGTTAGATTCATGTTATCAAGATATTCCCCCCAAATAATTGGACTAATATGGTTTCTCAGTGTTTCTCCCCACTAGGTCACTAGATAGGGATGGAGGTCTCCCAAGCTAGAAAGTGGTCACAAATTAATCTCTGAAGTCTTCTGTGTACCAAAAAATAGCCTGGTTAGTGAAGTAAGTTTTAAAAGACTGTGTTCTGTTAAAGAATTATCTATATGAGATTAAATTGACAATAGCAACACTAAAGAGTGGATGAAAAGCTTAGAGTATCTGGTAGTTACATAAACTCCTGTCAACTTCCGAAGAGGTTAAGTCTGGCCTGCTAATCGGGTCGCAGCTTGATGACCTCATTTGGAGGCACTAAGGGAATTACAGAGATGAATAGCTCTCTGGAGGACAGACATAGTCTCTGCTTCCTGTTGATGCTGAGAAGACACATGGAGCTACTCTAAAGCCCGAAAACTGGAGAAGTCACATGCAGACACACATCATCTCTGAGATGCTTCTGCCACCACTAGATCCAAAAGACTTTCCACCCACTGCCCTGAGATCATCCTGCATTCAGGATTATTGCATAGCTGCATGAATTTAAAGAGGATAATCAACTATTATTGGACATATGGTTTAATATTGAACTCATGGGCTTAATCTGTACTGGGTTGGGATGTTTCTCAATATACAATTGCTCTTTTATATAAAGGTCTTTCTTATACACATAGGAGTGTCCATGAATTCATTTCTCTTGTCAACCTAGACTAACATAGAGTATTATAAGCTTAAAATAACAGTGGGAGAATAATTTGGAAAGAGATACTGATATGGCTGAACAATTTAAAAGAATGTTAGCAATGTAACCAAATCAGACATATAAAAATTGTTGAAAGCATGTGTTCAATAAGCATATTGGTAGTACAAGCATATTACACTGGCCAGCACACATTTTGATGCCTAAAATGTTAGACCTATTTCTAAGTATACTTGATCTTCTGGTTCCAAAAATGGCAACAGTTTTCTTCTATTAACTTTAGTTTTTTGTTATACAGAACATGATCTGTGTACCATTCTTCATTCTGTTCCGCCATAAAAAATCAGGATATTTTAAGATAGTTTCAGCCAGCCTGAGAAAGGAAATGTATGTGCTAGCATAATTTAAAGTAGTTTGTATTGTCTTACAGATTTAGGCTAATTTGTATTTCACATGGTTTCCTTTGATCATCAGATATATTTGGACAGTACAAATTGCATGGACTTGGAATTTTTCAGAAGTATCATTTCATTGTTATTAAGAACTGAATAGCATGCAGCTCCAATTTGACATATTTTTAAGGGACCCAAAATCAGAAGTCCTGATGGTGTATTGGGTATATGTTTAGTGCTAACCATAAGATCAACTGTTCAAATTCACCAGAAAGATGGGACTTTCTTCCCCCAAAAGAACTACAAACCAAGAAACCCACTTGGAAAATTCTACTCTGCCCTTTAGGGTCACTACCTGTTGTAATAGACTGAATGGAAGTTAGTGTTGTGCTGTAAATCAACATTCAAATGTTCTGAAGCCCAAAATGGAGCTGTCAAGAGTTTAAACTCTTTTGTTAAAATTAAAATCTTCCAGTCTTGTTCTAAAATGGCACAGTTTCTCTACCTGTGTACAGAAACTTTTAAAAGTTAGAATTTTTATTATAAAGAAGCTTATAATCAACCACATCTAAGAAACACTTAACATGAATTATCCTTCAGCCCCTACATACTGCCATGTGTTCTGAAATGCTTATAGCATAATTTGAAGAAGGAAATTTAGATATTCAAACTACTGAAGAAAATCAGTAAGAAGTCTTATATATTCTGTACTCCCAGTTGCTCTCATTCCTTTAACATATGTGCTTTGTCAATTTTCTTTGTGTGTGTGTGTGTGGACTTTTTTTATTTTGATGCTTTGATTAGGGTTTTTTTGCAATTCTTAGGTCAATCCATACAACAATTGTATCAAGTGTATTTGTGCATATGTTGGTAGCGTTCTTTTCTAGACAATTACTTTTTTAAAAAAATCATCTTATTGGGAACTCAAACAACTCTTATTACAATCTTTACATACATACATCCTATGAGAAGCACATTCGTACATTTGTTGCCATCATCCCTCTCAAAATATTTTCTTTCTAATTAAGGGCTTAGTATTAGATCCTTCCTTATCCACTCCCTCCCTACTACTCCCTCCCTCATGGACCTTTGATAATTAATAAATTATCAATTTTCCTTTGTGGGGGAGGCATCACTGCCCTCTGGTGGAAGTGGGAGGCCCAATCTTGCTCCTGGAGAGCTACTGCTGGATTTGAACCGCCAAGCCAGTGGACCGCAGTCCCGCACTCAACCACTATGCCACCAGGACTCAGCTCCAATTTTCCATATTTATCTTCCACTTTTGTCAAACTGTATCCTGGCTTTGCAGTGCCCAACTTGTAATATCGGTATATATTGTACAGCTTCCCATCCCCAAAAGAAAATCTTGCTGCCATCTAATAGATTCTAACTTACAGTGACTCTGTAAGACAAAGAAGTACTACCCCTTTGAATTTCCAGACCTTAAAACTTTTCAAGGCTGCCCTTAGCCAAATGGGTTAATATATAGTTTCCTTTGGATGTCCTGTAATACTTAATTTTTGTTAAAATATTTCATACCTTTTTTGTATTATCCTGTAACTAGTGGGTCTTACTTATTTTCATATTTAAAACTAGAAAGATAATTTTAGAAATTAGTATAACTTAAAAAAGAAATTAGTATAACTTAATAGCTGAAAATAAAGTGGGACACATGAGCTAAGGAGGTAGAGTTGATGCATCTATCCCATGCGAATTCTGTACTAGTAACAGGTTTAAAAAATAGTGATTTGTGTGTGTTGGGCTGATGTTACATCAAGAATTATCATGTCTTTGAATGTATTATATATAATATATAAATATAAATCTGTAGACTCAGAACATATGCTCTCTTATTAATAAACTAACATCTCCCAAATGGTAATTTTCAGCATGGTAATTGGTAGTCCACTCTACAAATCAATGAAAAGGTATTGTTCAGTCAAAAAGCCAAACCCAACCTGAAGATCCCTAATGATTGTTGGCATACTGAAAGCTCCTAGAAGACCCACAATAATGACTGTGACCTTTGAGAGGCAGAAATAACATCTCACCTCCTTTTGTTTTCTATTGCTACTCACCAACCATATAGCAAACATTCGTTGCGTAATAGCAGGTGTAAATATATACCATACCACTAGTGTTTTACAGAAATTGTAAATGATAAAGAGCAATATTATAAATCCCACAGAATTAGGTAAACTGGGCCCAGATCCAACTTTACTTCCAACTTACTGCCAAACTTTTGATGAGTCTTATATATTTCTCAGTCTCACTTTTCTGTCTTCAAAATGAATGTTCAAGTTATCACTTCTCAGGTAATAAGAGGGAAAAGGGGTACATTTTTACTTACCTCCTCTCTCCACTTACCTTGCAGCTGAAAAAAGATCAATTCCTTGAGGCAGATGAAACGACTGCAAATATCCAGACACCCGCCAGAAAATCAGTTACCAAGATGCTATGTAAGTTCTCCATTTTATCTGTTAGTAAGAGCACAGGAGTTGCCATCCCTTTTGATCCTAAGAGGAGTGCTACTGGGATTCAGGATCATAATGTCCCTAAAGCATCACCCACCTAAATGAGCAGGTAGGTCTTAAGTTAGCCTATGTTCTGTTCCTTTGAAAATCAGATGAAAACTTGGAGTATACAACTAAGTTGCTTAAATACATTATGCACAATATGGCCAGGTTTCTCCTGGTTTCTGGAAGAGCGGTTGTCTTGATTTTATATCTAACTTTAAAAATATGCTAAAAGGCACAGATTTCAATACACTCTTAGTGATATTTGAAAACTGTATCAGTCTAGGTAGACTAGAGAAACAAGTTCACACTCACTAATACGTGTACAAGAAAGAGGTTTATAAAAAGAGTGATTGAACTTTGAGAAAACATCCCCGCCCAATCCAGTTCAAGTACAGTAGTCCAATATTAGCCCATATATCTAATACCAATCAATAAAGTCATCTTTAGATTCATGAAACACATGCAATGACACCAAATTCTGGAAGATCACAGGCTAGTGGGTTGGAAGTCATACAGATCCAGTGGCATTGTAAGCATCTCAACACTGGCAGGGCTTTCCATGTGACATCTCTGACTCCAGAGGTCTGGTTCCATCAGGATCGTTCCATGTGTCTTCTTCACAGGGATGTCTTGCAGGGGGAAAGTCCAGAGAGAGAAGTGTTTCCCACCTCTAAGAAGGAAATACATTAAGAAACTTACCTTCATTGTCTCTCTTCTTTCTCCTTGGATTACATCTTACTCTTAGAAGAAGATTGGAAACTTGTTGATATTAAAGCCACAACACTGAAATATGCTTTAAAATATTAGCCTTTCAAAGGGAATTAAAGGAAACTGTAGACAGTAGTGAGGACATCCCAGATACCCCTGAAACCATACAAGAGCAGAGATCTTATCCTGAATATATTTAATATTACAATAAATATGTGTGTTATAATATGGGCAACTTCAAACATGCAAACCATTAGAGTAAATTGTAAAACGAACTCCATGCGCCCATCATCCAGCTTCAAAAATTATCAACCTACAGTTAATCACTTTTTCCTCTATACTATTTCCCCAAAATCCTGACGAGATTTTTTCTAAGCAAATCCCAGATATTATAGCACTGCAAAGGAAATACAACTTCAGAAGAGGAACTATAATACATATTTAAATTTGTGGAGACCTAATGGTCCCAAAATAAACTATAGTAGCACCAATCTGTATATTGTGATGAGAGAAAAATTGGAAAGAGCTCTGGGGCTGAGCCCCAGTGGTGTAGTGGTTGTATGCGGGACTGCAGCCCACTGGGTTGGCGCAAATCCAGCAGCACCTCTCCAGGAGTAATGCTGGGCCTCCTACTCCCACCAGAGGGCAGTGATGCCCACAAAAAAAAAAAAGGAAGGAGCTCTGTTCTCTGGCAATTTATAACATTGTATCCATCCAGGTAAACTAGAGGAACAAATTCCATTGACACGCATATCAATATAAGAAAAGGGTTTATATACAAAAGGAATGTGACACTGAGAAGGCATTCCAGCCCAGTCCAGTTCAAAGTCATAAGTCTGATATTGACCCATATGCCTGAAATCAGTCTATAAAATCTCCTTCCGACTCACAAAGTCACAGGTCAGTGGATGCAGAATCTTGGCGCTGGCAGTGGTCTCTCCATGGCTCCTTGCTTCCAGGGCTCAGGGTCCATCAACAGCATGCCACTCCAGCTTCAGAGGTCTGCCTCCATTAGGGAAAAGCCATGTGGTCTCTTCGCCGGCTCCTCCAACTTCTCAGAGGCTGCCATCTTGTCTTGTCCATGATTCATCGTCTCTCAGACTAACTCCCAACAACTGGGGAAGATAGCTTCTCATCTTCATGAGGGAAATATCTCAAGATTTCCCAGAAGTCTCAGGAGAAAGCTATGCCCATATAGAGGCCTCATTGGCTACTCAATGGCTATCTCCAGATTAACAGGCTAGACTCCACCCCTACATTTCAATCATAAAATTAACATAAGCACATGACTGCCACAAACATGATAGAGGCATTGCTGTCCAATCAAAAGAAATTAATAAAGTGATATTATGATCTTATAATCTCCTCCACTATCCCATAAACAATTTTAAATTATTGAAATTTGAATTATCTTTAGAGTAAATAGTTGAATTCATATAAGTTTGTTGGTATTCCATGGCTTCAAAGAATACCAGCTACTTAAACAAAATTATTTTATTTACATGACTGGCTTATGTTGTCCCAACAGTTATATGCAATATACTTTATTTTCCACAATAAAATATTTTAGTACTTTGAAACAATTCAGTATTATTTCAAAATTTCTAAAAGAAGCTTATCCAGGAAGCCTTATACAATCATAAGGAAAACAGATCTAAAACATTTTTCTTGCATTAAAATAATCTATAATTAGCTCTTTATAGGAGCCCTGATAGTGCAGTGGTCATGTGCTGGTCTGCTAACTTCAAAGTCAAAAGTTTGAAACCATGAGCTGCTTCTCAGGAGAAAGACAAGGCTTTCTATCCCTGTAAAGAATTATAGTCCTGCAGATTCAAAAAGGGTGTTCTACCCTGTCCTATAGGATGTTTGATTTTCATAAACCGGCGTTGGGGTGGGGGGGTGGGGGTGGCGGTTAGGATTATATTTGCCTGTGGTAATTATAGGTAAACAAAGATATAGGCAAAACTGAGGAAAACTAGAAAGAATGAGTGGATTCAGAATGAGTATTGTCTACCTATCCCTGCTTTGATGAGCATTTTTCTCTTATATTCATTATCCTTTCCAGTTATATTGGTCTTAGTGTTTGCTATCTGTTGGACTCCATTCCACATTGAGCGGCTCTTCTTCAGCTTTGTGGAAGAATGGACTGAATCCCTTGCTGATGTATTCAATCTCATCCACGTGGTGTCAGGTAACAATGTTAAATTTCAGATTAACACTGGTACTTCATCTTGCTTGGAGCAATAGGTTCTTCCTGAGTATATCAATTTGTCATCGGGGTCCATTCTGTTATATTGAAGACACTTAGTTCTAATTTATTTTAAAATGCCTTAATACATTCATAAATCCAAAAGATGTACTGGATCACTATTTTAGAACCTATCTCACAAGTGATCTCAATTCCAGGCATGGTGATTTTAGCAGGGAATAATCGTAGGTATTAGGCTGGTTCTCTAGGAGCTTGCAGGTCATTTCAGTCAAATTCAAGCCTGTGAGTCAGAAGGAAAGTTGGGGGCTTATCTTGCAGCTTCCAGGGCAAATAATCCAGAAAGTAAATAGATGATCTGGGATGCAGGAGAACTGTAGCCTGATGGAGACAGAGTCAGATAAATCCAAAGTCAACAGGGCAGGTTCCTGGTTGAAAACAAATAAATTCAAGGTCAGACAGCAAGATGGCTAGTTGTTGATAGCTCCCAGACATGGGAGGCAATTAAGGTTGACCATTTTTTCATATGCAAAAGACCAGAGAGCACTAAGAATGATACAAGATCTAGACCAGCAAGAAGAGAAGGAAACCTTCATTCAGAGGCTGCACAAAAAGGAGTAGGCTACACCCCCAAAGAAGACACCTTTCAATTGCATCTGGGTTGTGACCTGAGTAAAAAAGCAGCTTTCCTCCCTAATCCCCTTATAATTGGTATAATCAATCCCATCATGGAGTTGCTTACTTATATTTTGTTACATCATGGAGGAGACATTTACTGCCAAACTATTGAGAATCCTGGTCCAGCCAAATTGACATGAAAGTTCACAATGACAGAGTAGTCACTTTGTTTTATTCTTTCATTGGACATGTGATTTATTCAATATTTAAATTCTATAAATCTCCTAAGATCTTTGACATATGCTAGAGTCCTATCAAAGCCAACCAAAGAGGTATCAAGGAGCATTACAACCTATTTTAGGCTTCCCATCTGCTCATAGCACTTATTATAAAATGTATATCAAGTGGTAGAGAAGTCAAAAGGTCACAGGATTTGGGTTGAGGATGATTGATATTTTCAGTGATGTGGAACACATGCACTTTTCATATCAAAGTTTCCTCACCTGTCCACCAACAATAATATTGAATCCATGCAAATTGTTAACTGATAATAAGAACAAAATAAAAATTGGCATTAAAGATTTATTTTAAGCAGTAAAATGCTATGTATATTTCTATAATGATTACCACAAAGTTGTTAACGAGATCTTATCAGCAACATCGTATTGTTGAAGAAAAGTTCCAAAAGAAAATGTACTTAAAGACACTCACCTGGAAATCAGAAGTCACAAAGTCCATGGATAAGTTATCTGATTTCTGTTTCAGTGTTTTATGTACCCAAACAACAGAACATGTTCAAACAGCTCCCAGTTGTTTAGTCCATGTGAGCATCATCATTAGGTTGTTGTCCATATTCTGAGCATTGACTGAATATGTGGTCAATTTTGGCAAAATCAAAGACAGGATCAAAAAGGAAAGAGAAGATTAATTTGTGCAAGTTGAGGCCTTGAAGTCCACAAATTATAAAACAACAGCATACATGTGTGCATTTTACATAACATGTATTATACATTTTTCTGCCCCACTCTTTTTTGTGTGCATAGTTTACATCTGCATGTTAGTCCTTCATATCACTTTCAAATATATATCACCCAAACTGAAAAGTGTCTACCGTCTTTAGCTTAACCTTGTTGTTAATCTGATTAAGATATGAGAGCTGAAGAAATTGGAAGACACTGAAGACCACATGATCCTTGACTAGTTGACTACACCTCTACAGATATATCAGTGCTGCCAAAACAGCATTTCAAAATGTTGCCTTTGGGAATGAGATTAACCTATTAAGATGGGATTCCCTACTCCTCATTGTCACTTAAATGGAGTTCCGATCTTCTAGCCCCAATATAAAATGATCCAATTGGCCTTTTGATATTCAGATTAGTTCCTCATCTTATCGGCCACGTTGCTATTTTCAGGTGCTGTTGAATCAGTCCAAAATTACCCTGTGTCTAACCTAAGGAAGCATCTCTCTGTTCGGCGCCACCCTTATAATAATTGCTATGTTCAAATCCATCAGGTAGTCACATAGTTGATCTGTCTCAGAGAAAGTCTTTCTCTTTTTCTCTCACCTTCTTCCATGCCAAGCATGATGCCCATCTTCAGAGACTACTGATAATCAGATTCATACACATTCTGCAAATATCCAGTATAACGCAAACATTTCTGCCACTGCATAAGTAACAGTATCTTCCTCTCTTTTTCTTAATTACCTGCCCCCCCCCCTTTAGTCCTGGTTGATGTTCCTTCACCCCTACTAAATTGTTCCTGATCATCATGATCCTTATGTGGATTTCTATAACCTGATTGTTGGTGTTACATATCTTATTTCTATTACAATTTCTTTATATTTGTATATTATTAATTGCCGCATTTCAGAATGCATCAGGTCTCTACAGTACTGTTTCAAGTTCTTGGAGAACAAAGTCTAAATTCACTACTTTGAAATGACATATAATAAAAGGTGATTCGATATAAGGATAACTGTGACAGCCATAGTATTACTGGACTTTGGAGTTCTTGAAAGTTTTTCATCATTGACAGTAAACCTTAAAAATAAGAAAACTCAACTTACAGTGTTTGTATAAGGTTACAAAAAATATAAAGCCTAAATAAGAAGGTAGGTCCCCCAATTCCCAACTTTAGACTAATACCAGACTTTGAAGAAATAAAATAACATATGTTAATGAAGGAAGATATGTACCAAAGAGGTAAGTGGAAATGAGCCAACTGGGGAAAATAGAGAAATAAAATTATTCAATAAGGCAAAAAATAAGGTGAGAGAAGTCATCTACGGGAAAGGCTAATTAGAAAGAAGACATTGGGAATATTTCTTTGAAGAGATATTTAGCAGAGCAAGGACTCTCAGTAGCTTTCTCTGATTTATTATTCCTTCATTACTTGCAGTTGCAAATTATAGATTTAAGTAAAATTCCAATGAGACAAAAACATCTTGCCTTCCTCTGATACTTCACTATCCCTGGTTAAAGCTTTGGAAACATGTTCTTTAATTAAAGAGTGGGGATCAAAGGAAGCTGCCAAACATCTCAGTGAGATCCCATGTCAACCTAAATTTTTCAAGACTCTTTAATCTTTCTGAATTTGATTCTTAAATGCACAGGTAGTAGATCTGTTCAGAGCATTTTGTATTCTCAATTAGAGACTTGTATATATTATCACTTCCAAAAGAGGTAATCACTGATATTTTAGATCTTTTAAAAATATTTATGCTCTCCCTATTGTGCCTTTCACTCAATATCTCTTTAGCACGTCTCTTTTGATCCCTCACCTGCTAGGTGTGTTCTTCTACCTGAGCTCAGCTGTCAACCCCATCATATATAACCTCCTGTCTCGTCGCTTCCGGGCAGCCTTCAGGAATGTGATCTCTCCTTCATGCAAGCACTGCCACTACCAGGATCGCCTACCAGATCCCCCTGTCCAACGAAACACCTTGTTGACAGAGTGCCACCTTATGGAGCTGATTGAAGATTCAGTTCCCCAGTTCCCTTGCCAGTCCTCCTTCAGCACCCACCTCTCCACAGCCTTCTGAACTGAACAGGCACATAAAACTAAGAGCCATGAAAGGAGTCACATTTCAAAGACCTGAATTCTGACAAAAATGACATTTCTCTATGCTTTGACACTGCACGAAGGTATGGCCCATATTGTATGACTTCTTATGTGATTCTAAGGAGATGAAGTGGTTTGTTGAAATCCTGTGCCATCCCTAGCTGTTAGTGTCTTTAGAGATGTAAAAACTGAGACCTGATGTGAATCTAGAACTCACGCTACCTGATTTTTAGGTATGTTTCTACTATTCGAGCTATCTATTGCTCTTCTCATATTCACTACGAGAACATAACTAACAAAACATATAGCACTTATATTTTGAGTGCTGTCCATTGTTGGTAATAGCTTATCCTGATTTACCCATATTCTGATTCAGGAGGTCTTTTTTTTTTTTTTAGGCATCACTGCCCTGGTGGTGGGTAGGAGGCCCAGCCTTTGCTCCTGGGAGCCGGAATCGAACCTCCATCCCAGTGAGCCGCAGTCCCGCGCACAACCACTACACCACCGGGGCTCAGCCCATCAGAAGGTCTTTTTTTAAAAGCTAGTGATTACTGTGACATGGAACAAAGACATAGAGGTGGTGTTCAAGTCTGTAAGAATTGATGGTATAATTCATACAGCAAACTATTTTCCTTACTGCCTCGTGGACAGTCATTATAATAATATTGTTGATGCTAGAAAAGTTTACTTTAATTATAACCATGATAATCTGGAAATTTTTGTTAAGAGTTATCGTCTATACTACACTTTCCAATTGCCATTTCATGAGGAGTTGAATGGGATCATATTTAAGTTCAAGTTAAAATGGAATGTGAAGAAGAGGTAGCAGGCCACATAAAGGTATTGTTTTTAGGTGATGTTGAGCCAACTTTTAATTCTGAAAGGCCTGATGTGGCAATATAACTTGTCCAAAGGGATTTCTAAGCTTCCTTTAAAATTCAAACATAATCATTTGCTTAAGTTGATACCAATCTGGATATTTTATAGGTAACAGTGTGATGCACTATCTTAAAATAAAGACAATTTATGTGGTAATTAATGATCACAGAACTATGACTTTCCTTGGTTATATACTATTCCAGATTGACCCCTGATCATATCATCACAGGTAACATGGAGTCTTCTCACATTGAGTTACTTATTTTTCTTATAAATATACATTGTACATTTCCCCCCAGTTACATATCTTTGCTCATGTAATGTCTTCTTCATCTTCAGACTCCATTTCTTTTTCTAATCCAAGTTCAATTTATGTGTCTTAAATATCCTTTCTACTCTGTATTTTGGTGTTTTATAGTCTTGCTTTGACATCATGTAAATTTTTCAAAGACATGAAGTATCTTGTATTCATCATTGCTTTATCTGGAACCCCATGAATAAATCTATCACAATGATAGGTGTTTCATAAATATATCATAAAATCAGTTGGCTTCATGTTCCAATGTATTGAGCCAAACAACAACTCCAAATGAAACTGTGATAAGAATCACAAAGAGAAAGACTATATTTGAGATGACACTGGATTTTCAGTTGGCCATTCAATGCAGGGGTGAGAACACTTCCCTTCGAAGGGTCATTCAGATACTTATAACATCATCCACAGACTATACAAAACCATTAGGCTAATTTTACCTGGTATATTTGGTAAAACCTTCGCTTAAGTCATCCCTAATGTGAAGAGTGCAACTTCTTTCTTTGGTGAAAAGTGTGAGGTTTGCTGGTATTGATGATTTTGTGGAGTTTCTAGGGCCCACAGGTTAGCCATTCCCCACTCCTGATATAGTCATTGTTGGTGAAAAGGGCATACCTACTGTGCCTGTGATGCACATAATAGCTTTTAATCTCTGAATTCTTCTTAAGTAGATAAATAGGGCTTTTGTGTGTGTGTGTCCGTGTGTGTGCGGGTTTTTTTCGGGGGGGCATCACTGCCCTCTAGTGGTGGGAGTATGAGGCCCAGCCTTTCCTCCTGTGGAGCCGCTGCTGGAATTGAACCTCCATTCCAGTGGGCCGCAGTTCCACACACAGCCACTACATCACTGGGGCCCAGCTGATAAATAAGGGTTTTGGTCTCTTAAATCGACATTTTCTAGTTTAACCATTATCTTCAAATGACTGAATATTAAAAGAAATGATTTGCTAATTACAGCTCAGTTTTTTTTTAATAATTTTATTGGGGGCTCTTTCAGCTACTACAACATTTAGTACATCATTTGTATCAAGCACATTTGCACTCATGCTGCCACATACAACTCAATTTTAATAAATCACATTACAGTCATGGTTTATGTTGTTCAGTAGAATTTTCGGGTCATTTGAGATTTAAGTTGAAAACACTCACCAAAGTAAAACCTCTGAACTGGGCATTAAAAGATTTTGTTAGGACTGAGCCCCAGTGGCGTAGTGGTTGAATGCAGGACTGCGACCCACAGGCTTGGCGGTTCAAATCCAGCAGTGGCTCTCCAGGAGCAAGACCGGGTACCTCCCACGACCACCAGAGGGCAGTGATGCCAAAAAAAAGATTTTGTTTTTGCCTTTTAAAAACAATCTTGAATTCTTAAGTAAAGCTCTAACAGGGTCATCATCATCCTTAGCATCAATTTCCAATGACCATGATTAAAAATGATACTTTGGTGGGTGTGAATAATGTATTGAAAAATAGTATTAAAACTGAAGCCAGCAATATGGCTATTTAACTAAAATATTTATTTTGTTTTGGTTTATCTTCATTTTTCTTTTACTCTTAAAAGTTCATATTCAAAGTTATTATATACTCATTAATTCTTTCATCCAAAAAATCTCCATCCAGTGCCCACTAGATGCTAAGCATTGTGCCTCACCAAGGAACAAAAAGATGAAATAGACAAAGAAATTCCATGGCCATGGAAATTTACATGTAGTGGAGGAAGCAATCACTTTTCAGACAATAAATTACTTAAATCTAATCATGAAGTTTGCTGCAAAATATAAATACTATGGAACTGTAACCAAAAATTGATTGATATATGAGAAACAAAGATGGTTGTCAATTGAGGGTTTTGTCCCCCTCTGCACATTTGTAATATAGGCAGCGTACATTACAGAATAAAAATTTAAATAACACAAGTTAGTTATTAATAAAATAAACAAGTTAGTTTATTTAATTTTTCACATTAAATAAATAGAAACCATGGGTAAATTGAAAGAAAACAATCATCTTCTTGAATTCTTTGTGATCTCAGAATTTTATAATGATGATCAAAGAGGCCAATTAATACATCTTTTAAAAAGTATTGGTCATGTCCCTCTTCCATAAATTTAGTGACCTAAAGCAAAATTAGTTTGTCCAGTTCAAAAGAATGGCAGTTTCTTATTATAAGAGCATAGACCAGTCCTATGCACTCCAAGACCTCCTAAAATAACATTAAGAGTTCTTTGTGTGCACTTGGCTACTCATCCTTTTTGTTAAGTCTCCCAAATAGGCAATAACTCAAATGAATTATTATGTTAATTAATGAATTTAAACTGAATGAAAGCATTGTAAAAAGAGTCATAAGATGTACAATTTCTGCTATCACAGCGGTATGCTAGTACCACCTTCAACTGGCTAGTAAAAGCACTAGCTAAATATTTAGGAATTTAGTGAACCTAATGCCAAAGCTTAATAAACCAAATTTTACTATAGTAAGGACTTTCATACCCCAGAAATCCTCAACCATTACAAACCAGGCTCATTTTGAGGTGACTCTCCAAGTCAGTATGTTAGCTATACATGCTATAAAGATAACGGTGATCTGGGTCATCACTACAATACATGCTATTTGTCTGTAGAGTGAATACTCCATAACTGTGATAATTAGAAATTACTAAAAGTTGTGATTAATTCATTGAAAAAACAATGAGACAAAAGTTTGACCCAGAGTTACCAGATAAATAAATGAGAGAATACTAATTATAACATGAAAGGCTCATCAACATTTCATAATTAACCTACAGTGCAAACATTACCCTTGGATGATTTCATTAATATTTAGTATAGAAAATAGAAACACATATACTTGTTAAAATTCTCTGAATATCTGTTTGTAAATATCCCACAGGATTCAATGTAAAAACTCCTTAATTTCTCACATCCCTTCTACTTGACTGAAGAACTCACTGGCTTAAATATATATAGAAGCATTATAAAAACAATACAAAGAATAACAAAGTTATACTTGCTTATGCAAGTCATTCCAAGCAAGCACAAGGTTCCGAACATCTAAGCAGTCTGTTGTGAAGCACCATTGAGTTGGTTCTGATTCTCAACATCCCAATGCACAACAGAAGAAAACACTATGTGGTCCCATGCCAGCCTCATATTTGTTCCTCTGCTTGAGTCTATTGTGTCAGCCACTATGTCAAACTTTTTCCCCCAGGGTCTTCCTCTTTTTCATTGCCCCTACATTTATCAAGCATGATACCCTTTTTCAGGGACTGGTCTCTCTTTGTGTTAGTCCAGGTAGACTAGAGAAACAAATCCATAAACACAAAAATATGTATAAGAAAGAGTTTTATATTAAACAGCTGTACATTAAGAAAGCATCCCAGTCCAGTTTGAGGTCATAAGCTCAATATACAAGAAAAAAAGAATCACAAATAGGCCATTAGCAGTAACATGATGTTTTAGTCTGGATAGACTAGAGAAACAAATTAATGGAGACACTCATATGTATATAACGGCGAGTTTCAGATACGAGAGGAATTGAACATTGAGAAAACATCCCAGGGGAGCTTAGTCCAAGGCCATAATTCTGATATTAGCCCATATGTCTGAAAGCAATCTATAATGTCCTCTTCATACTCATAAAACATATTTAGTGACATCAAATGCAGAATGATCACAAGCCAGTGGGTAAAAAGTCTTTGGATCCAGTGGCGCTGTGAACATCTCAGTGGTGGCAGGGGTCTCTCTGTGGCTTCTCCAGCATCAAAAGTCTGGTTACCTCCATTTAGCTTGTCGAGCACAGGCCATTTAGGGTAGTCCTATGTGTCTTGTCAGCTGCAATGTCTCCCAGTGAGTGAGTGGTGAGGGTCTCCTGCTTCCAAGAAGGAAGTACCACATTTCTCAGAATTCTCAGAGCAGAAGGTCATGCCCACCCAGCGGTCTCATTGGCTAGCTCCAGATTGACAGGCTAGACTCCATCCCTGTACTCTTAATTCTCAAATTGATACCAGATAAGGTGACTTCCACACTCCTGATAACTTATCCAAAGTACGTGAACACTGACTCTTTTCCGCCTTGCTTCCATGAAGAATTGTGGCTGTACTTCACCCAAGATGAATCCATTCTTTTTGCAATCCATGGTGCTTTCAATATTCTTTGCCAGCACTGTAATTCAAATGCATTTGGTCTTCCTTATCCAATGTTCAACTCTCAAATGAAGCAACTGAAAATACCATGGTTTGGGTAAGGCACTCCTGAGTCCTCAAAGTAACATTTGTGCTTTTCAACAGTTCAAAGAGATTGAATATTGCATTTACCCAATTCAATGTGTTGTTTGATATTTTGGCTGTTGCTTCCATGGGCGTTGATTGTGAATTCAAACAAACAAACAAGGGGGAAAAAACTTGATAAACTGGATCTGCTTTCTACTTATCAAGTTACATATTGGTCCAGGTGTGAGGGTGTTCTTTTTCTTTACATGGACTTGTAATCCATATTGAAGACCGTGCTCCTTAATCTTCAAGTCCTCCTCATTTTCAGCATGCAAGGTTGTATCATCTGCATATTGCAGGTTGTTAATAAGCCTTTCTCCTACCTTAATGCCAAGATCCTTTTCATATAATCCAGACCCTCTGAAGATCTGCTCAGCATACATATTGAATAAGTGTGGTGAACAAATACAAGCCTGATGTACACTTTTCCTGATTTTAAGCCATATGGTGTTCCCTTGTTCTGTTGGTACAACTGCTTGGCAGTTTCTGCATGAGCACAGTGAATTTTTCTAATATTCCCATTCTTCTCTAAACTTCTAACAGTTTATTCTAAGCCACAAAGTAGATCTCCTCTGCATATTCAATGAAACACCAGCAAGTATTTTTCTGGCATTTCCTACATTGAATCAAGATCCAGCTGAGATCAGCAATACTGTCTTATTCTCCATCGTCTCTGAATCTGGCCTGCACCTCTGGCAGCTCTCTGCCAATATACTGCTACAGCCTTTTTGTAAAGATGGCCTTCAGCTAGAGGATACCTGCATGTGGGATCAATGATATTGTCCTCTAATTTGCGCATTCAATTGAGTCATATTTCTGTGGGATGGGTAAAAATATACATCTCTTCCAGTCAGTTGGAAGTGTCAGGATGGCCGAGTGGTCTAAGGCGCCAGACTCAAGTTCTACTTCTTCCCCCCCAGTCAGTTGGCCATGTGACTGTTTTCCATATGTCTTGGCATAGACAAATAGGTGCGTCCAGTGTTACAATACCTTGTTGAAACATTTCAATTGGTATTCCATCAGTTCCCAAAATCGTGTTTTTTGGCTAATGCTTGGAGCTGTTGAACACAATCAAGTTGACCTGACCTATAGTGACAATATGTACAATGGAAGGAATGCTGCCCAGTTCTACCATCAGCCTCACAACTGCTAATGTTTGAGCTCATTGTTCCAGGAACTGTCAGTGGTCTTTTTCTTTTCGGTGACCTCCACTTTTCCAAGAATGATGTTCTCCTCTTGTGTCTGTTGCCACCTACTAGTATATCTAAATTATTTGGCAGAAAGTTCCACTATCCTCTCTTCTCAGGAGCAATTTGATGGTACTTATTAGAAAACAGATTTATTTGTTCTTATGGGAGTCCATTCACTATTCTGCATGAATATGGTTATGTGTACTGAAATTTCCATCCTTTCAAATGTTTTCCATAGGTTATATCACACATATATACACACATATATACACACATATATGTATATATTATCTACTCAATTGCCTTTGCATAGTCAGCAAGACATAAGTAAATGCATTTCTGGTGTTCTGTGCTTTCAACAAAGAACCATATGATTTCAGCAATCTATCCTTCATACTGACTTTTATTTCTGACAGTTCCTTTTCAATGTATTCCTGCAGTTAATTTTAATTAACTTTAGGAACAATTTACTTGCATGTGGTATTAATTATACTATTTGATAATTTCTACATTCTGTAAAGTCATTTTTCTTTGGAATGGGCACAAGTATGAATCTCTTCCAATCTTTGGGTATTCAATGGTTCTGTCGATTTCTGGCTAACTCATGCTTAATCCATGCTTTCAGGGCAATTTAGACTTTTTTTCCTTCAGTACTTATGCTACCTTTTAAAGTGGTTGAATATTGACCAACTATTTTGGGTGCAGTGGCTCTGTGTGTGTTTTTCCCACAAAAACCTTTAATATTGCAATTAAAGCCTAAAATTTTTCATTTCTTTAAATTTGAGAAATATTGAGTGTGTTCTTCCTTTCAGTATTTCAGCTCCAAATCCATGCACAGTTCATTATAATATATATTTTGTTTAATTTAGCTTACTTATTTTTCACAGTCATGGAGAGGACATTGCTATTTTCCTCCCTATAATTGCCGAAAGAGAGTCATCCTTACTCTACATTTGGGAAAATTTGATTACCAACCATATATTCTCAGAGTGATACCTGAGTGAACAATTATATCTCATCCCTTGATGAGTCGGTGAAGTAATTCTCACCTCTTCTCTGGGACACCCAGGTTTGCTTCTTAGTCAATGTGCATTATGCTCATACACTATCCATTTCCAAGTGATGGCATGTGTGCTGTTATTATGCTGAACAGGTATCAGCAGAGTTTCCAGGCAGGATAGATTAGGAAGAGAGGCAATAACCCTCTGAATTGTAGTCAATGAAAACCCAGTGGGACACAATGCCTCCATCCTGTTCTGTCATCATGATTTGGGGGCCAAATGCACAGCCACAATGTCCATCCAGTTGGCCGGAGTGGTCTGTTCTATGATCTGTAGTCCTGTGCACTGGCAGAGGGCATAATGACCTCATGGAGTACATGTTCTCATAGCAATGGCAAAATCCTAGAAGGCTAGCTTACCTGCTTAAGCCAATGATAAGTCTCTGATCATGAGAAGCTCATAGTTCAGTAGCATAAGCCACTTGAAAAGCCAATCCCAAAGTCAAAGGGCACCCAGAAGCACACTCTGCTCATCAAGAGTCCATGTGAAGGATGGTGAGGTTCAATATTGTCAGAGAAGAATGGAGAATCGGAAAAAAACTAGTGAATGACAGATTAGAGTTTGAAACTAGGGCTAGCTGAGTTCAATGTTAAGGCATTCAAATTATCCCTGGCAGACTTCAGAGCAGATGCTATTTTATTGCAATCACAGAGAAAGCCTCTCAACTTAATTTATATCCTAATTATTGCCCATTTGTTTACTCATTAATACAGATCAAAAAAGAAACACTGCCATTGAGAATATGGACACTAAAGCTAGATATGTTAGTACAGAGGAACAAATTCTTAGATACACATATGGATGTAAGGGTATGGTTTATATACAAGAGGACTGGGACATAGAGAAAGCATCCCAACCCAGTCCAGTTCAAAGTCCTAAGTCTGATATTAGCCCATATACCTGATATCAGTCTATAAAGTCTCCTTCTGACTCACAAAGTCAAAGGCCAGTGGGTGCAGAATCCCAGCTCCAGCAGGAGTCCCCTCATGGCCCTTCATTTCCAAGGCTGAGGGTCCGTCAACAGCATCCAGTGGTGGTAGAAGCAACTCAGAGCTGGAAGGGGTCTCCACATGGATTCTCCAACTTCAGAGGTCTGGCTCGACCCGGGTAAAGCTGTGTGTCTTCTCCTCCAGCTCTACTGGCTCCTGGGACACTACCATCTTATCTTGGCCATAGTTCGTTGTCTCTAAGACTAACTCCCAACAACTGAGGAGATAGCTTCTCATCTCCATGAGGGAAATATTGCGAGATTTCCCAGAAGTCTCAGGAGAAAGCCATGCCCACACGGAGGCCTCATTGGCTGCTCAATGGCTATCTCCAGATTAACAGGCTAGACTCCACCCCTACATTTCAATCATGAAATTAACATAAGCACATGACTGCCACACCAGATTACTGTGTGCCCATCCTGTCTCTGACATTGATTAGCTGTGTGTCTTTTGTCAAGTATCTTAATCTCCCAATTGTCTAGTTTTTCCATCCATCAATAAAGTGGAGATAAAAATAATTCCTATACCATACAGCTTATGTGATATTAAAGATGTTAATATGCTACTTGTAACATTTCCAGGACAATGGCTGACTGAACACCATCTAAAAAGTGCTTGCAGAAAAATTATCAGACTGGGGACATTATTGTTTCATGGATATATATATGTGTGTGTATATATGTATATTCATTTTGCTTACAGACTTTAGAAATTGTTACTTTTTTTGGTGTCATTCAAATACAAAATGATTTTAATTAGTTTCACACCAGCAAATTTGTCAGATTTTATTTTTTTAGAGCTTTTCACCAGATAAACAGGCTGCCTAGTATTCCATCTCCAAGTGCTATGATTTCATTAATAATGAAGGCATGAATATGTAGTAAATACTGTTTCTCTCTTACATGAAAGATGAATGAATATTTTGATAGGACAGTCGAAAAACAACAAGGAACCGAGACTGTTAAAAATAGCTAAGAATAGGGGCTGAGCCCTGGTGACGTAAGTGGTTGAGTACGGGACTGCAGCCCATGGGTTTGGTGGTTCAAACCCAGAGGCTGCTCTCAGGAGCAGCACTGGGTAGTGCCCCCGACCACAAGAGGCATTGAAACCCCCCCAAAATAGCTAAGAATATTAATTGTTTTTGGTAAGTATTGGCCTTTTATACCTAAGAAATTAAATGGCTGCCATCTGTCTCTCAGAAATAGAATATAAAGGGCTAAGAATCCAGCTAATGTGATCATTGTAGTGAAGACACCAACCTTGGAGGAAAATAGCAAGAACAGCAGCCTCGGGGACATGAGCGGAACTATTTCTCATACCGTTAGAAATTGATATTTAGGTGCATCATAACTTTTAGGCTCAATTGCAAATGTGCATCCTGTAATGGCTATTTGTTGAGCACTTACTATGAGACAGAGAGTGGACTGTGTGTTTTACTATCTTGTAGTAACTTTCCCTTTACGGACGAGAAACCGGAGTCCTCCAGGGATGACTGAGTTCCCATTCCCATATATAAGTGAGAGGGCAAAGATGCAAAGGCAAGAAGTTGGACATGAAATTCATATCCCTCCATCCAATGCAACTCGTAGCGACCTTCCCTCGGGTTGCTCATCATGTAACCATTTACAGGGGCGGGCAGCCTCAGCGCCAACACAGTGGCTGCTGGGTTTTGAATGGCTGACCTTGTGCTGAGCAGCTGAATACCACAGGTTTCAATCACTGTTTGTCTGCACTCACACACATACACACACACATACATACCACATAGGAGATCTGCTGGTGACATGGTTGTTCGTTGGGCTGCTACTCATAAGTTCCAAAGTTCAAAACTACTAGCTGCCCTTTGGATAAAAGATATGGCTTTATACTCCCATCAAAAGTTACATTCTCAGAAACTCACAGGAGCAGTTGTGCTCTGTCCTATAGGATTTCTATGAATCAGCATCAACTGTAATCATATATATATGTATAGATAAATGATTACATATATATCCCAATACCCACTTACAAAATACTAGATAGATAGATAGAAGGACGAGATATTGAGAAGTCCTGGTGTTGTACTGGCTCCCCATGGGGCTGTTGACTATAACGTGAGCAGTTTGAAGCCACTAGCCACTCCTCAGGGGAAAGGGGGTGCTTTCTTCTTCTATAAAAAGCTATCGTCTGGGGAACGCAGAGGCAGGCCTGGAGGGTCATTAAGCGTCCTCATCAACTCAATGGCCATATGTTTGGGGTTTTTTTGGTCAAACATTGAGCTAGATCTAAAATCACAAAGAATGAATAGCAAAGACATCTTTATTCTTTTTAATTTTTTTATCTTATTTTAATTTTTTTTTAGGCATCACTGCCCTCTGGTGGTGGGTGTAGGAGGTCCAGCCTTTGCTCCTGGGAGCTGGAATTGAACCTCCAACCCAATGGGCCGCAGTCCTGCGCACAACCACTACGCCACCGGGGCTCAGCCCCGACATCTTTATTCTTAATCTGTTGAATCTATGGCTATTAAATCGGTACTTTGACCCAAATCGAAAGAGTGTCTAAGAATACACTGTAAATCTGATCCTTGTAATGTTGACTTATGGGAGCTGTCATTCCGTTAGGGTGAGACAAGAAGTTGAGGACAGGAATAAGACATCTGAGGTAAACAGAGAGGAATTTCCCAATTTTTAGCTTAGAAGACTTGTATGTCTGAGGTTCTTCTTTGCACCCCTAGGCAATCTTTCCCTACCACTTTGTGTCTTATTGCAAATTCCCATCCCAAGATTCATGCATACTTTTACAAGATCAATTTGGTGGCTCTTTAAAAACATTTATTTAGTACCTCTGGGTAGTTTCAACTACCCAGCCAGCATGACTCACACTTAGTACGAATTCTGCTCCTCCCCACCTCCTTGCTCACTCCCACCACCACACATTTAATAGAAATACTGTCTCACCACAAGCACTCACATTTTTATCTCCTACAATCATGTCTCCTTTAAAGTAGAAATATTTGTAAATTATTCTGCGGGCTCTGGTAAAGATCTATGTCTTAGAAACTCTAGATAGGGTCACTGGGATTTGAAGTTGACTCATTGGCAGTGAGTATGCATTAATTGATGAATAGACTTCCTAAGTAGAAAAGTTCAAGCTATCCAAAAAAAGGGAATATTTTTGTCCATTAGATATATATTTCTCTAGATCTGTGGTCCCTAATAGCAGGAGAAATTTTCATTGTGGTCCCTAATAGCAGGAGAAATTTTCAAAGGTTTGAAGAGCCTTTCTAGCATCCAGAAAAGCCAGGGGGGCTGCTCAACACCTTACAATGTACAAGACAACCTCACAGTACAGAATTATCCAGCCCCAGCGGGCTCTAACTTTGATGTTCAGAAGATGAAGATGTTGGATGCCTCACAATTAAACAATGGGGAGGAGGCAATTATTCACAGAAGCAAGAATCTGAAAAAGTATAACCAATCTTTGTGTTCACATTGCAGTTAAGATTTAGGATATAAATTCTATATGTCATAGATGTGAGATGCGATAATTGTTCACAGATGAACAACTAGAACTCATGGCAATTGACTCCCTGTGTAAGATATGTTCTGTTTACTCTTCCCGTAAGAGAAAAATCTGGCTTTTTGAAAATATAAGTTTAAAATTAATTTATTTGGTCATTGTAAATGTCAGACAGCCTATAAAAGAACCCTATCATGTTGCCTGCCTCCAAGTATCCATGTCTTTGTGCAACCCCTTACCCTTGAGTGTGAACTGCACTTGGGGACTTGTAGACAGAATTCCAGCAAACAGTACATGGCAGAAATGATGAGTGTCACTTCTGAGATGCAGTTACAAGAAGTCTCTGGCTTATTTGTTAGCCAAACTCTGCCACTCTCTGAAGTTTCTCTCTGAAAGACAGTAACCACTGGAAACTACTCTTCCACCACTCAAGCTGAAAGACCGCTAATGAATTATTTTTGAATCACGGCAACCCCTTCTGGGTCGTATTAGAACTGAACATCATGGGTTTCTCTTTGGCTGACTTTCAGAAGTAGACCACTGTTTCCGAGGCACCTTTGGGTGCACACGAATTTTTGACAGTACGGGTAGCACACCACCACTATTTGCACTAGCCAGACTTACCAGTGACTAAAATTTCTGTCAATACCCTGATTTTTAGCTTTGTGGGATACTCTAATAAAGTGGCTCATAGACAAGGCACACCTACACTACTGCCCCAAGAAATAGTGAAATAATAAATGTTATTTGAAGCCACTAAATATGGAAATGATGCTATGTTAAAACTATTATAAAAACACTGTAATAATCATAAAATTATGTAAGAGGAAAAAGTAATTTAAATGTTAACATATCTTTCAACGAGAAACTTTTAAACCATTGTCTTGATCATAAAATTACATCAAATGACATTCAATCCAGACTCATGCAGGGCATATGTGCATCTGCTCAAATAGTTCTGATTTGATGTGTTTTAACTCTTGTGGATATTACATGAAGGAAAATGAAATCTATGCAGAATCCCTGTTGTGCATAGAAGCTGTGACTTACAAAATGTAAGAAAGAGACAACATCTAATCAGCACTTCCCTTCTTCATAGCTAATATATTTGTAGAGGAAATACTGAAGACTCAGTCCCTAGAGATAAGGGAATAAAAATACTTTACTACCCCCAAGTGGACATATAAGTTATTTTTCACAAAAATATAATATAAATCTGGCAGTGTCTTCCCAAAAATTATATATGGCAATTGTATATCAGACTCAAGTTCTCAGAGCTGGTGAGGAATTTAAAATTTATCTAACTCTAGACCCATGAGGTAATTAAATTTCCTTTTACATCCATATGCTTGTTGTAATTATATTTATGCAAATATGCTGCCTATCAAAGCACCTTTTTCTTTTCAGACACTTTAGTGTGTGGCTAAGTGTTGAGCTGTGAACTTGAGGTCAGCAGTTCAAAACCACCAGTAGCCTCTCAGGAGAAAGACTGCGCTTTCTACTCGCATCAACCCTTATGGTCCCTTGGGCACCCACACGGGGTCACTTTGAGTTAGCATTGACTCAATTGCAGGGAGGGGGGGAGGGAGTAAATCTCCACTTCCCTTGACAACACCGTCTAACACAACACCGTCTAACAAACAGGTCTTCTCCTGCCATCTATATATTTTTATTCCATAAAAAGAGATATCATAATATTCCATATAACACAGTTGATGGATTTTAATTGTCGTGGCATCAAATCCTGAAAACCGATCCAACTGCTGTTTCCCTGTGAAGAGAGTCAGGAGTTCCTGCTCCAAAAATCCATTTGCTCGTAAAAATATTGAAACTATTTCTAGGTCCAGTGTCTGATTCATGTCTCAAATAATTCATTTTAAATTAAAAGTCTGGACCACTTGCCTGTGTCACAAGTTCCCCGAGTCATGTAACATGAATTTGGAGTAAAATCCAAGCTTATTCATTATTTTGATAGTGTTATTGGCATACCCTTAACATATCATACAATTTAATTGTTCTATTACATTAAGGCGTGTCTAGTCACCACCAGTCAATTTCAGAACATTTTCTTTTCATTCTCATTGTTGTTAGCTTCCCATTTCTCCCCATTCTCCCTTGCCAGGCACTTAGGGAATTATCGATCCAGTCACCCTATAGATCTACCTATCCTGTACTTTGTATACTGAAGACCATAAAAAACACAAACAAAAAGCAAACAAACAAAAACAAAATAGGAACATCTCAAAGAGAAAGTAGAAAATATTAAAAACTGAAACAATTTGAAAATGAGTCAAAAGGGAAATCAATTGATATGTATACATTTTAGCCTAACTACGTCTTCCATAATTGACTTTACAATGTTATCTGATAGCAAGGTTACTTAAATCCTTTTACTATGGTCAGAGGGGATTCATGGCAAGGTTATTTCATATGGAGATACTGCAAATAGATTTGGAGCTTTTCCAGTCATTCATATCCTGCTACAAACCAGGTGTTAACAATGTAAACTCTGATATCATTCTTCCCTTCTTCAGATTTGGATTTTATTAAATACAATCCTTGGATTACACAGGTGATATGCTATGACATATGCCAAGCTTACTTATTAACTGAATTTTTACTCTAGCCCTCTATACTAAGTTCAGCAGGATAGTCTACATCCAATATATGGAAGTAGCTATTAAGCTATCAAATGATGTAGTACATTGGGCTCTAGCATTACAAAGCAAAGCCATCACTCTGATGACTACAGTAACACATAACCCAAGCGCTAGTCCTTTATTCCCCCTCAATTTCATGTGAATACCGGACAATGAAAAAAGAAAGACAAAAGAAAAATCGATGCATTTGATTTGTAATATTGGTGAAGATTTTTGCATATACTATGGCCCGCCAAAAACAATCAAAGGAACAAATTAGTCTTAAAATAAATATAACCAGGATGTTCCTTAGAGCGAGCATGATAAAACTGCCTTGCTTACTTTGAACATGTCCAGTCACTGAGAGATCATTTTGAAAGATGGGAAGATCTGGTGAAAGATCCCAAGAAAAGAGCATTTTCTTTGACAGAGGATTCATAAAAGCGAAGCATTCGATGAAGTGGATTGGCACGAGAGCGACAGGAATAGATCAAAAGGTATTAGTGACATGAAAATAGCACCACTGACTTAGGAATGTTCCCTTTTGCGATGCATCAAGTTTTCCAGGGTGGGGGTTGAGGTGATAGAAACGAACAATAATCAACACAAGCACATCGATTTAAGGCCTTCTTTTACTTCCACTCAAGAGCTCCTTCTTTCTCAAAATATGGCTCGTCAACTGCTGTTTTTGAAACCATTTAGGGAGTTTTGTAAACAATGAAAGCTACCAAGAGTAGGGACTTTAACAATGCTGCATGTAATTTTTATACCCACTACATTTAAGAAGCAAAACATGCTACCTAGAAGATTGCTTCAAAACAAAGACTACTGAACTTTGATAACAATCAAGTCCGCTGCCATCTAGTCAACGTCTATTCACACTGACCCTATAGAACAGAGTAGAACAGTCCTGGCAAGCTTCTGAGATTGTAATTCTTTACCTGATCAGAAAGCCCCATCTTTTCCCCTCAGAGTGGCTCATAGTGTCGAACTGTTGACCTTAGAGGTCTCAGCCCAACACACAACCACCACATCAGCGGGGTTCCTTGGAACTCAGATAAGCAATGCAAAAGCAGCAAAGGCTACCCTATCATATGGATCACTATGCCATGGCATTTTTGCCACTCTTTTTAATTGTCCACCAGCAAAGACGGAGTCTGCCTATCAAAAGGATGATACATGAGACTGATCTTAGTTCTAGAATATTGACTGGGAGATAAAGATGATCAAATATAACCACTTAGCCATCGAGGCAGGGGCAAGGCAGCACTTTCATTTAGACAATGTTTCCTCTGTGCCAGAGTGGTCTCAATGACTGACTTTTCTTTCTGCTCTTTCCTTGCGTAGCAGTTGAAATAGGGACTGCTCTGTGGACCTATCTGGTGCCCATCCATTTCCTTCAGCTTCCCATTTCTTAACTTGATCCAATAAAATAATATTCCAGGAGTGAAATTGAGGGGCAGATAGAAAGCCCCTTGTATGGCTTAAGATGTTAATCGTGTATTTGAAAATGACCCTTTACAGAAGAATCTTGTACTTCAACAGCTACTAATAAACTGTCATTCTGAGTCTCACTCTATTTTTTTTGTCCAGGAAATGGATAAATTGAAAAAGTATCTTTCAGGCCAGGATTTGGGTGTGTGAGACTCAGATCCTAATTCTCCTAAAACCCCATTCTTACAAATTCTAAACATATTTTATCCCCCTTAGAGGTGAACGATTAATAGTGGCATATAACAATTCCCTGAAAATCTTATAGTTAACTTAATTTATCCCTATGTGAGAACAGGATATACCTGAGGTAATGTCCCAGATTCACATTTTTGGAAATCTAATATTGCTCACTTTCTGGCACTGAGTCGATTCTGACTCCTGACCCGAGTCAGCAAATGTTTTATGCTAAAGGTCAAAGAATAGATGTTTTACTTTTCCTTACAACTACTCACTCACCACACTTAAGGGAAACCCAGAAATATCCATGCATAACATGTGAAAAAAAAGAGCATGACTTGTGTTTAAATAATATCTTATGGCACATGATTTATATAAACAGGAAGATATAGCTTGCTAGGCTTGACAATTTTCTCCTAGGCCCACAGTTTGAATTGAAAAAAATATTAAAGGTTGAGAACAGAGAGAGAGAAAAAAGTTTTGTTTTTTTTCACCTAAGCTCATTAGAGGCAATTTTTGCTTAATATTGTTTTGACTTATTTTATGTTTTTTTAAAAATCATTTTATTGGGGTGAGCCCCAGTGGCATAGTGGGTGTGTGTGGGGCTGCGGCACACTGGGATGGAAGTTCAATCCCAGCTCCACTGGAGCAAAGGCTGGGCCTCCTACTCTCACCACCAGAGGGCAGTGATGCCTAAAAACTAAAAAAAACAAAAAAAACCATTTTATTGTGGGTTCATACCACTCTTATCACAATCCATACATGCATCCATTGTGTGTCAATCACATTTGTACATCTATTGCCTTCATCAGTCTAAAACATTTACTTTCTATTGAAATTCTTGGCATTGGCTCCTCATTTTTTGGCTCCTTCTTCACTTGTCTCTCCCTGGTGAACCCTTGATAATTTATAAATTATTATTACTTTGTCATATCTTATGCTCTCAATTGTTTTCCTTCACCCACTTTCTCATTGTCTGCACCCCAGAGAAGAAGCTATATGTAGATAGTTATCATCGGTTCCCCCTTTTTACGTGCTCCCCCCTTCACTCTCCCAATATCGCCACTCTCACCACTGGTCCTGAACGGACCATCTGTCCTGATTTCCCTATATTTCCAATTCCTGTCTGTATCAGTGTACATTCTCTGGTCTAGCCAGATTATGCCTTATTTTATATTTTGTTTTTCACTTTCAATTAAGAGTTCTGTGCAAGAAAGCTTGTTTTCTAGAAATAGAAACTCAAACATTCTGCACAGAGACCTCAAAATTGAAAGAGAAAAATCTAGTATCGCCAAGAATGGACAGGAATAAGAGTTTTTGCTGCAGTTCATTTCTACTGTTTTTCTGTTATGTTTCCCTCCAGAACCATTACCCTCACAGTGTGGTCTGGCTGGCCCATTTTTCCCCTCAACCATAACAGAGGTCTTTCTCTTCCCTAGAGAAAGAGAAAACTTAGAAGATAGCCTCAAGCTTCCATTTAGGATTAGCGTTAGTGGCTGACTTATTAAGTTCATTCCTTTTTATCTTTCTTTATAAATGTTGTTTTAAATTGTTTGATTTTTTTAAAAAAATCAGTTGCCTGAGTATCCTTATAACTAAATTCTCTCAAAGCCTATATTCTCTGACTATACTTCATCAACTCTCACCTACCTACGGAACCATCCCAGCCAGAGTTTCCACTCCACTCCTCTAGGAACACCCCTCTACCTCACCAAGGACCTCCAACTCTCAGCAACACTATTCTTGTTCAGCCTCTTAGCAGCATTAATTTATATGATCCTTCTCCTTGTAGAAGCATTTTATTGGACTTCTTCGACAGCAGACTTCATTAGGCATGATCCTCCAAAGAAAGAGCGTGAATTTTACACACACACACACACACACACACACACACACAAAATGGTAACTAAAAAAAGCATGGCAAATATGACACCATTTCATGCTTGCACGGGTTATTCCAAACACAGCATCTTTGTAAGGAGCGGTTGTTGCTGTTGGAAGGCGCCATCAAGTTGGTTCTGACCAATGCTACCACAGGATGAAACACTCCCTGGTCCTACTTAACATTTACAACTGTTCTGATGCCTGAGCCTCTCATTGTAGACACTTTGTCAATCCATCTTTCTGAGGGCCTTCCACTATTTCATTCCCCCGTCACCTTACCAAGCATGAAATATTTCTCCAGGGACTTGTATCTCCTGATAATATGTCAAGAGTTCATAAGATGAAGTGTCACCATCCTTGCTTCTAAGGAGCACTCTGGCCTTACTTCTTCCAATGCACATTTGTTTGTCCCTCTCAAAGTCCATGATACTTTCAATAGTCTTCTCAAACACAAGAGTCCAAATGCACAGATTCTTCTGTCTTCATGTCGAACTTTCATCTGCATAGGGAGCCACTGAAAATAATCAGGGCTTGGGTCAGGTGCGTCTAAGTCCTCCAAATGACATCTTTTTGTGTGCAGATGATGAACCAAGTGCTATGGCTCATTTCATCTCTTGACCGCTGCTTCCAGGAGCATTGATTTGGGATTCAAAGAAGATGACTCCTTGACAGCTGCAAACTTTTCTCCAATTATCACAATGCTACTTTGGGGTCCAGGTGTGATAATGTTAATCTTTACATTGAGTCAACCTGGGGTCTTCATCAGAGATTACTTCAGGTCTTCCTCACTTTCAGCAAGCAAGATTGTGTCAACTGCATATCTCAGGATGTTAATAAATCTTTCTCCAATCCTGAAGTCACATTCTTGTTAATAAAGTCCACATTCTCTAATTATTTGTTCAGCGTGCAAATTAAGTATGTATGGTGAGAGGATACAACGTTGATGTGCATCTTTCCTGATTTTAAACCATTCAGTATTCCTTTGTTCTGGTCTTACAACTGCCACTTGATACATGTTCTGCAAAAGCAAAATAAGGAGCTATGGGATCCCATTTTTGTCAAAGTTACCCACAGTTTGTTAATATCCACACAGATGAATGCATTAGCATAGCCAATAAAATACAGTGTCTTTTTGGTATTCTCTGGTATGAGCCAAGATCCATCTAACATCAGCAAGTTTATCCTTTATTCCATGTCCTCTTCTAAATCTGGCTTCTACCCCTGGCAGCTCCCTGTGAATGTACTGCTGTGACTGTTTGGGGTGATCTTCTGCAAAATATTGCTTGCATGAGATGTCACTGCTATTGTTCTATGTTTGAGCATTCTATTCGGTCATCTGTCTTTGGAATAGGAGAAATATAGACTTGTATCATGTCATTTGACCAAGGCATTGTCTTCCAAGTTTCTGACAGACTAGTAAGTGCTTCAAGTGTTTCACTAGCAGTTGAAACACTGCTAGTGGTACCCTATCAGTTCCTAGAAATTTATTTTCAGCTAATGCTTTCAATGCATCTTGACCTTCTTTCTTCAGCACCAATGGCTCTTCCTCATATGCTACTTCCAAAAATGATGAAATGTTGATTAGTTAGTTCTTTTTTGGTGTAGTGACTGGGTAATCTTGCCATCTTCTTTTGATACTGTCAGCATCATTCAATTTTACCCACAGAACCTTTCAATATAGCAATTCAAGGCTTCATTATTTTCCCTATAGTTCTTTCTGCTTCAGATAAGCTGTGCGTTTTCTTTTGGCTTTCTAACTTTAGGTTTTGCACCTTTCAATATAATATTTCACTTCACCACAAACAGCTGAGCTTTCAGATTTTATATTCAGCTCTTTGACTTCATTTTGTTTTCCATTTACTTTATTATTAAGAGCAATTTTTAGACCCTATTCTGACTGCCACTTTGATCTTTCGTTCTTCTCTTTTAATGACCTTTTGCTTTCTTCGTGAATGATTTTGATGTCTTTCCACAGCTCAGCAAGTCTTCTGTTTTTAACTTTTGTACCAAAACTCTTCTTCAGTAGTTCTCAAAATTCAAGTTGAATACACTCAAGATCATATTTTGAATCTTGTGTATTTGTTTTAATTTTCTTCTACTTTAATCTGAAATAACATGAAAAATTATCATATACTTTACAGTCAACTTCCGCCCCGGTTTTATTTGTCAATATTGAGCTTCTCACCCATCTCTTGCCAGAGACACACTCAATTTTATTTCTTTGCATTCCATTGGAGAAATTCATGTGCATTGTTTCTGTTATTGAAAGGGGGAATTTTTTATGGACAAGTTGTTGAACTTGCCAAATTTTGTCATTCCTTCTTTAGCTTCAATTCTATTATGAAGGTCAGATTTTCCAATTACTGTTCCTTCCTTATTGTTTCCAAAGTTTGTTTACCAATCACCAATAACTATCAAGGCATTTTGATTGCATGCTTGATCCATTTCAGACTGTAGTCATTGATAGGATTCTTCAGTTTCTTCATCACCAGTTTTTGTGATTGATACATAAAATTTGAATATTAGTTGAATTGATTGAATTTCCTTAAGGACTGAAAGATATAACCCTATCACAGACAGCATTCTACTTCAAGATTTATTTTGAAATGTCCTTTTTGACACTGAAAGTCCACCATTCCTCTTGATTGTGTTATTCCCAGTATAGTAAATCATACTTTTCTAATTAAATATGGTCCCTATCCATTCATTTTAGCTAACTAATGCTGAATATATAAAATTTCAAGTGTTTCATTTTATTTTTGAGAACTTCCAGAATTCCTGTATCCATACTTAGCATATTCCAAGTTCTGATACTTACTAGATTTTTCCAGCTGTGGAGCAATCAATGGATTGCTACAAACAAATTGTTCCAGAAATATACTTATTTTAGTCTCATTAGGGTGACTCCAGTAAACAATCAAAGAAAAGTCAAAGAGTCTCTCATAAGTTTATCATGACTGTTTTGGGATATTCCAAAGGAGAAAATAGTGGTAGACACCAGCACCTAGACGTCGAAGAATTCTCAAGTGAAATCAAAGACCAAGTTATGCTCATGTGGTTTTGTTTTGTTTTGTTTTGTTTTTGATGTGAGGGGGAGAGTGCATTTGGAATGTATTCCACCATGTCAGACTGTTAATCAAGTTTTCTAGTTAGAGGTTCCAGAAAGATTGCATAACAATGTGTGACCAAAAAAAGGCCTGATTTGTGGCTTATGGGAGATTGGCTTTACTGCCGTGACAATGCATCTGCTCATGCAGTCACCTCACTGTGCCCATTTTGGGGAAAAAAAAACACCATGCCTATTTTGCCCCATGCACCTTATTCACCCATGTGATGTCATTTTTTTTTTCACGAATGAAAAGGGACATGAAAAGACTGAAATCTGTCAATGTCAAGAAGTGAAGAAAAAACTAAGGAAGGTGCTGTCAGCCAACTAAACAGATGAGTTTGAAAAATGTTTTCAAGAATGGAATCACAGATTTGACAACTGTGTTAAGTGTAATGGAGAGTAGTTTTTATTTGATAAAGTTGCTTGGTAAAAACAACTAAATGCATAGCTTTGAAAAAAATCCATTTTGGGCGGGTAGACACACACACATTGGAAGAAAGGCCTGATGCTCTACTTCCAAGTAATCAACCCTATGGAGCACAATGATATGCTGTCACGCACATTGTTTTCATGAGTCAGCATCAATCTCAAAGCAACTAACACAGGCACATATGCTGTGGTGCAGGGGCTTCCTGATGGTTTACAGACTGGAGGACTGTTCGTTTAAACTTAGCAGCCTTTCTGCAGCAGAGACATGAGACGTTTTCCAGCCTTGGAAAGCCTAGTGAGCAGTTCTGTCCTGCCTGATAGGGGTGTTATGAAGTGGGTAGCTGTAACTTGGTTTTCTGGTATAAGAGAGATAGCTTCATAAAGTGCATCCCCAAATTCCATTTTCTTTCATTTCATTATTCTGTGACCTTTTGGAAGTGCATTTTATATGTATATATGATCTATCTATATATAATGTCTTTTTATATAATATATATGAATGAAGAAGAGTGAAAAACTGATTTAAGGAATTGATTTACACAGTTGTGGGGCTAACAAGTTCAAAATCCATAGGTCAGGTGAAAAACTAGACGTTCTAGAGACTTGTGTATTTTATTCTTGAGGTGACATACATCCCCCTTAGGAACCTCAGTGTTTGTTCCTAAGATGTTCAATTGATTGAAGTTTTCCCATCCCCAATGTTGAGTGTAATATCCTTCAGACCAGTATGTTTAAATGTTGGTTATGGGTACAAACTTTCATAGGAACCTCTAGACTAGTGTTTGATCAAACAATTGGGTATTATAGTCTAGATATATAGATTGATAGATAAAAATTAACCATCTTAAACACCCGCCATCCAATCACTTCTCAAATGTCTAGGCCATTACTACAAGTTACCACCACACCTCTCATCTAGCTTCCAAGTAGCATCTTAATTACTCTTCTCAATTCCACTTTTGCCTCCAACAGACTATCATCCACAGAAGAAAGTGATGATTAATTTGATGCTTTTAAAAAAATCTTATTATCAAAATCCACTAATAATAAGCCAGCACACTTAGAACAAAACCCAAACTATCTCCATGGCCTGCAAGGGCCAAGGTAAAATGCAGGTCCACCAACTCTTGCTTTTCAACCTACCATCGCATCATACTACTTGCATTAGTCTTCTAGTTCATTCCTGCCTCATGGTCTTAGTGCTTGTCTAGTCAGTGGTTAACATACTCTTGCCAGGTGTTTTGTACTCTCACTTCTCATAGAGTAATATTACAATACCATATCTTAGAAAAGCTTTAAAGTAGTATATTTAATGAACAATTTCCGCCTTATTTTCTCTCTTCCTTCTCTTATGTTCACATTTTATAAGTTGCTTATCACATCATATTAATTCTAGTAGATTCAAAAACAAAATTTCTGTCTCTCCCTATAGAGAGTAAGCTTTATGAGGGCAGGCACTTTGGCTATGTGGTTTACTATCATAATCCTAGAAATCTGGGCACTGCATAGCAAAGAAGCATTCAGCAAATATATCATGAGTTCTGGACTATTGCACTCAAAAGTTATACTTTTGAATTCATATTCAGTATGATGATTCCACAAATATAATTTATGGTAGGGGAAGAGAATGGGGGGGCATAAAGTTAACAACAAAGATAAAAGGAATAGAAGTTGGTATTTTAAGATAAATACAAATAAAAGTTTAAGATAGCATCCTTTAGTTAGAAATTATTTCTGTCTAGGAAAAGCCTTTACTGATCAGATGACATTGAGATAGACAGTAGAAATTTTATGATATTGTGTTTAAAAGAAAGAATGTGGAAAAACATCAGAAATTCAAGAACACTAAAAAAGCAATGGTAATCCATTTGCTTAATGAGTATTTATTGGGTTTCTATTAGGAACTGGTTAGGCATTGTTGTACATGATGGAGACTCAGGAATTAATAAGATAAAAGGAACACAAGATTATAGACTGAAAACAAATATGTTGTAATGTGAAGAGTTAGTCAATAGGGAATTAAGCTAAAACTAAATGTAACCCATACACATATCATGAAATAAACAGGCACATAGAGCAAAGTTGAGACCAGATTTATGTCAGCACCAACTAATGAGGCCTCTATGACCTCCTCACAGTCATTCCTGCTCGAGACCAATTTTACATCCACTAAGTCAATCTGTCTTCTTCAGGGTTTTCTTTAAATCACTAAATCTCTACTTTAGCAAGCATCCTTCTGAGGGACTGGGCCCTCCTGACCTCTTGTCTGAAGTACATGAGACAAAGTCTCACCAGCTTTGCTTTTGAAAATCATCCTGACTGCACTTCAATATAGAATTGTTCATTTTTTTAGCAGCCTGTATACATCCTTTGCCAATATCATAGATTTAAAGGCATTCATCTATCTTTTGTCTTCCTAAAGAATAAGATTTAGTTCTTTGTTAAGGACAAGATAAAGAATCAGAGTAAATAAAATGTTTTTAAAGCAGTAGATTGGGAATATGGGTGCTCTTTTTAACAGATTTGTCACAAAAGTTTTCTTCATGGAGTCTTGACAACTAAAAGATGATAAGGAATTATCTCTACAGACATGAAGAAAAATTATACTAATCAAGAGAATAAAAAGGTTAAAAATCTGCAATGGGGAAAGGAAGTACTCACTGGCCATTTCTGGGTCAACACCTCCAAGGCACTTGTAAGATTATAATTTCCGGACCCAAAATGCCCTTCTAAGTTATGAATAAAATTAATGTGCCTCTGTAAATAATGTTCCAGAGTTAGCCCTTAATGACTGTTGTAAGAGCCACCAGACTTATCATTTCCATCTTTAACAACCACTGTCAATTGCTACTTGGAATGGTGAAAGCAGAAAACTTGTAGATCTTTTTAAAATTATCAGAGCCTCTCTGGTAACTGAAATTAGACAATACTATTTAGGTAAGGTTAGTGAGAGAATACATTTTTATTTCTCTTAGGTAAATAACTAAGAATGGTATTTCTGAGCCAAATGAAATTTCCAAGTTGTTTTCTAAAGTAGGTGTATAATTTACTACTTTTATCAGCAATTCATGAGGGTTCTAATTTTTTATGTCATTGCCAACACTTATTATTGTCTGTATTTTACATTATACCTCTACTTTAGTGGGAAAGTATATATATATATATACATATACACATATACATACTTTGGATATATGTGTATGCTTTGGATTTACTTTGGATATATACATACATACACATATATATATGCTTTGGATTTACTTTTCCCAAATGAGTAAGGAGCATGTTATTTGATTTACATTTGGAAAATGTGGGTGTGAGAATAGCATTAGAGAAATTATGCCCAATGTTTAGATGATAAATGATGGACAAAGTTATAACACTGAAGAGGAAAAAATATATTCTAAAAGCACAATAAAACATTATAATAAAGGATTAAATGTAGGAGGTGAGAAAAAATAACCCAAAGATTACCCTTGGTTCATGGCTTGCATGAATGAGTAGATAAAGATACCATATTTATTTTCATACATTGAAATGAACTTGTATGTCATTAAAGACTCCAGGTCTACTTTAGTTTTCCTTTTTCTCCTTTTTTAGTCACTGAGATCAGTATTCAGATCCAAGAAGTAAGGAATCTGGAGGACGTTTAAGGGCTATGAGCCTGAATTCTCATTTTTTCAAATTTTGATTAAAAAACATATTCTATATAGTTTCACACCCCATCTCAAAGAATTAAATCAGTAATAATAATCTATTAAATTCCCTATAAATGTGATTCTCTTTTTCTCCTCTCCATCTTTTTTCCCTCTCTCTATAATATCCTGTGCCCCCACTAACCATGTCCCTAAGACCATTCCTGGTTCCCTATTAATCTTCAAAGTCTTATCTTTAGATGTGAAAGTGATTTTTCTTTTTCTTTATAATAATGGTGTCATTAAATAATTATAAGATTCTATAATTGCTAAGCATGAGGTCTAGTTTGTGCATGTCTTGCAATATTTTCATTGATGTACAATATTCCATTATATGAATATACAAGTTTGTTTATCTATTCCACTAGAATCACAGTTTTTTATTGTTTCCATGCCTTTATTATGGAAATTTCTGCAATAAACACAGTTGTGCATATGTTTGCTTGTCTTGGATTCTTTATTTCTTTAGGGTAAATATCCAGTTGAGAGATTGCTAGTTAATAAGCTAATTGTATTTGCATTTGTTTAAGGAAGTGTCACACTGATTTCTATAATGATTGTACAATTCTATAGTCCCAAAAGCAATGTATGACAGTTCTAATCTTTCTGCATCCTCTTTGGCAATTGTTATTTTCTGCTGGATTTTTTTTCAATGTCAATATGTGGTGGTATGTCATTGATGTTTTAATTTGTAGTTCTCTTACAGCTAATAAAAGTGAACATTTCTTCATATAGTTGT